>JAABOM020000049.1:28747118-28759174 GCA_011800125.2 Solanum clarkiae | reverse complement strand
TTTGAAAATAAATAGTATATATATATATATATATATATATATATATAGAAATGTAGTAGGGGTAAAATGGTCAAATTACCTTCTTTTTTTTCCATATATACATTCAAAAAAGACTGTTCACGCGCCCCTGAGCGAGTGTAATTCGTGCACTGTGTCATGTCAGCATCATGTGCCTACTTGTTCAAGAATTATCAAGTTGAGGGTCATATTTATACACTATAAAAATTTAAGTTCCAACTTAAAAAGTTATGTCAAGTTTAAGTTATTTTTTAGGATTATCCCAAATTTTTTAATAACCTCAATTTGATCGGCTCTGCATTTAATTATGGATGATTTCTCATTTGATTTGATTAAAAAAGAAAACGCGACAAAAAAGGTGATTGGTCATAAAGGTAAATTCGGAGACTAGGGCCGTGTATATAAAGCAAAGTAAATGGTTGATTGGGCAATATAAATTGTTTTAGGTCCAAAGGGGAGAGCGAGAGAGACGAGATTTTCATTTTTCTTGAGTTGCCCTCATTCTCGCTTCCGATGGAGAACTCCCGCCGTCAGTCTCTTCTTCCAAGCTTTCTCTATTCGCCATCTTCCTTTTCTTCTTTCACTCCCAAAACCCTGGCTGTTTCCGAAAGCACGCAGCCCTCTCCCAACAAGAGCTTCATGATTCCGGCACCTGCCGAACCAGGTAAGATCGAGATGTACTCCCCGCAGTTCTACACTGCCTGTACCTTCGGTGGTATCCTCAGCTGTGGTCTCACTCACATGGCTGTTACGCCTCTCGATCTCGTCAAATGTAACATGCAGGTCTCACTACCCATTCAATTTCATTTACAGATCTGTTCATTTCTCACGCGATCCTTGACATCTCAGCTCTATTAATCATTGTCTTGTTTTCTATTTATGTGTATATCCGATCTATAATCTTCTTAACTGACTTTTATATTATTGCGCATACATGTTCTAGATCTAAATTTTTTAATGTAGCCTTCCTGGCACAGAGTGTCCTGATCGTTTCTCTCGATGTGGCAAACCTCCCGGATGAAGGAAGACACCTTATTATTTTATTTTAAATTTAATTGGAAAATTATTGTTTCAGATCTTACTTCCTACTCTATGATGTGTTATTTTGAATGGTTTTGAATGTGGAACGGTGTTGTTTTGTTCCTGTACATGTTGCAAAGGTCCTTTTCATTTGATTATGTTTGCATTATCCTTTCATACGTGCAAAGGGAAAGTAGTATGCCATTCAGATTTGGTTGTTTCCCATGACATCCTTCACATGTAACTTTTCCTGATTGGTGATTTAGAGGTTTGTTCAGCACGAGAATGTGTTGGACTCTTGTCTAGTATTCTAAGTGCCTTCAAATCCTGAACTTTGCCAAAGTCACCGTCTGGTATCGTTGCTCAACAGTCTTCTCTGTAGAATTAGCTAAAGGTTTTCAAGTAGCTAGATGAAATTGAACAACATAGATGAAATACAACAACAACATACCCATGAAATCCCAAAAGTGGGAGTAGCTAGATGAAATCCCACAGATGTAACTTCTATATACCCCTTTGCTTTTCTCAACCATGGGTAGATTTGTCTTTATGTGTGAAACTATATAACAACAACAAGAAGCCCAGTGTAACCCGATAAGTGGGGTGTGGAATGTGAAACTATTCTCCTAGTTATTATGTGGTCTCTATTACGTTACATTAGGCATGAAGCTTCTATACTGACTGAAATTTTATAAATTCCTAGATTGACCCTGCGAAATACAAGAGCATATCATCTGGATTTGGGGTGCTTCTTAAGGAGCAAGGTGCCAGGGGATTCTTCAGGGGATGGGTTCCTACCCTGCTAGGTTACAGTGCTCAGGGTGCATGCAAGTTCGGATTCTATGAATTCTTCAAAAAGTACTACTCTGACCTAGCGGGAGCAGAAAATGCTGCAAAGTATAAAACTCTGATATACCTTGCTGGTTCTGCATCTGCTGAAGTAATTGCAGATGTTGCTCTTTGCCCATTTGAAGCTGTGAAGGTTCGTGTTCAGACACAGCCTGGTTTTGCTAGAGGACTATCAGATGGATTGCCAAAATTTGTTAGGTCTGAAGGTCCCATGGGGTATGCTATTATCTTTGTTTTGTACATTCCTTAATCCATATAGAATGGATTTTTATATTTTGGTCTATTTTTGCAGCCTGTACAAAGGTTTGGTTCCTCTTTGGGGACGTCAGATTCCATGTAAGTGGAACCATCTGTCTTCTACCGTTTATAATTTTCGAATAACTTGGTTATTACTTGGGCAATCTAATTATATGAGTAGGGGTTTGATGTACATATGATTACTAAAATGAGTGAAAAGTGTTTTGATGTTTGCTAGAATTCATAGAACTTGTGGTTGTTTAGTTGAACCTGTCTAAGAAAACAATTGGACCTTTAAATTGCACCCCCATTACCCTCAAAAAGAGCTTGTGCTAGTTTGGAATAGTTATTTGAGCAAAATAAAACCTTTTCCTTTCTCTGTTAAATGGAACCAAATAGAGGGATTAAACTGGGACAGTCACCGTATTTGGAATAGCAATAGTTCCTATAATTGCGATTTAGTTGTCCCCAGAAGATTTGGGAGTGGAAAATGGCAGATGAGGGGTTATGTTTGGATGCAGCAGTTCTTAATTGTCATTGCTGATGAAAAATTATTCTTTCTTTCATGTTCCGATAATGGCTTCCCTTCAGTTAGGTGAATGCTAGAAATCTAGCTCTGTGATATAGAGTAATACATATTAAGGGCTGGGCAGGTCCATGTCATGATGTTTTCTGCCATTGGTTGATAAGGTTCTAGGGGGTGGTTCATTTTTGGCTAAATTAGAGTGGTCTTAGCAATTCACCTAATGCCTATTTTATCATACCACTGCTTATTTGTTTTGTTAGTTTATATTTCATTGTGCTGTTCTGTTTATAGTAACCTTGTTTGACTTATTTATTTGGACATTAATGAATAAACATCTAAAATTACAGATACAATGATGAAGTTTGCATCCTTTGAGACTATAGTGGAGATGATCTACAAGCATGCAGTCCCAAAGCCTAAAAATGAGTGCAGCAAACCTATGCAACTGGGTATTAGTTTTGCTGGTGGATATATAGCTGGTGTCTTCTGTGCTATTGTATCCCATCCTGCTGACAATCTTGTCTCATTCCTTAACAATGCCAAGGGTGCAACTGTTGGTGATGTAAGCAGCATTTAGTAGTTTGTATTGTTTGTTGGACCATCTCCTTCCCTTCTCCTTCATTTTTCTTAGATGTCCTCAAGTCATGAATCCACCATGTACCCCTGCTTGTTTTTGACAAAAAACTATTTCCTCAGGCCGTGAAGAAGATGGGAGTAGTGGGTCTCTTTACCCGTGGGCTACCTCTCCGTATTGTCATGATTGGAACTCTTACTGGTGCTCAATGGGGAATCTATGATGCTTTCAAGGTGTTTGTTGGGCTGTAAGTATCTTCTTCTAACATGTAGCTGGATGTACTAAACCTGTCTGATTTCCTTGTATTAGTTTACTTAGAGATCTTAACTTTTTTTCTGATTCAATTTCAGGCCAACAACTGGTGGTGTTGCTCCTGCTGCACCGGCTGACTCTGAGGTTGCGAAGGTGTAGGATTGAGTGCAAACTAATTCTTCGCCAGAGCATATTAGTAGTAAGAGAAGACGACTTCAGATTAAACAATAAACATTTGCAGATGTTGCTTTAGTGTTCTTTCGTAGTAAGCCTGGAGAGTATTCTTATCCTCAACAATCTTTACAATTTTATATTTCTCTGATTTTGAGATTTTGGAGAGGGGGAGTCCCCCTAAAACTTAAGCATTGCGGATGTCTTTTTTGTTAGAATAGATACAGAATCAATTTGGTGCTAAACTTTTTTCCCTTTGAATATGGGAATAACAAAGCATATTTAGGGCTATATGTTTGCTTTGATCATTTTAACTTTCCCAATGTACCAAAAACGTTGCTTTTTTCCCCCACTTTCCCGAGCTACAGCATCTGAATGATATGATTCGTTTATTGCTGTTTTTATTTTTGGGTCCCTTCTGCTAATTTCCACTATTACTGGAGCTAGTTTTTGTGACACTACGCCAGGCTCCATCATACCCACCCCATCCCTATTATGCATTTCTGTAGGTACTTGTCATTTCTTGTGCTGTTCCCAGTCTAAATATCATAATCAAGTGTTGATCAATGAAATTGATTTAATTACACACTGAAAGAAGCTTGTTAGCTGCACATAGAACAGAAGTTGAACTGTTGAGACTGTAGAGAACTAGTTTGTATATAATTTTGACATCCCAAAATTGATAGATTGGTAACTGAAGGGTCAGCTCGTCACAGTACCTTATTACCCTGAGTCGAACGAAACACTGACATAATCTACAAGACGAGAGAAACTTACAGAGCTGTAAAGCAGCAGCACTTGTAAAAATAATCAAAACACCTCTGCCTTCCCTATTCATTAGACAATGACAAACATCATATACTTTTTAACAGGGAATACGCTAAGAGTAGCATGATTTCTAAACATGGCAAATCAAACAAAGCTTTATGACAACATTATAAACCTGAACTATGCGCCTTTTTATTTCATATTTTTCCTTTCTAAAGTCTCCAGCTTATTACATTTAGGGCGGTAAAGAGTTTTTGACCCAAACTAACTTCACAACAAAAGCCAACCAAGGAAAGTACGAAACACCCCTTAGAAGTCTCAGCCCCTTCACAATAAAAAAAAACAAAAAACAGATACCTTAACTTACTAGTAAAGTTGCTTGTGCTAGTAGCTGGAGTATCAGCTTTTTACTTCAAAATATTACTGGTAAGAGTATGCATTAGATTACAAGGCAGCATGGGATTAGTAGTATGTTTTCCACTATGCGTGTTCCAGACTTCAGTAGAAATCATCAACAGCGAAGCTGTCCTCAATGGACCCAAAGCTTGGCATTGGGCACACATTAGTTGAGTAATAGGTCATAGGCCCCCCTACAAAGTCGAAGGCAGGCTCGTCCCAGAAGCTGGTATCATAAATGAAGGACATGCCCATCTCGTTGTCCATAGCAGGGAAGTAAAAGCTGGACATATCCATTTCTGGTTCCTTCATAAGCGCTCCATTCCCATCATCTGCAGCCTGTGCATAATTAGTTAAAATCACGTCCTCCGCTTCATAACCACGGAATACTGTTCCACTTCCAGCTTTCCTCGCTTCAATGCCCTACACACAGCATACCCCATATTTAGGTGAAAACAAACCATAGCTTTTGACAAACTACATACATTTATTAACCTTCAAAGTAAACTACACCTACAGCACAAGAATCAACTAGCAAGCTTACATAAATCTGCTTTTGATCATTGTAGTGGAGTGCAAAGTAGTCTCCTTGGCGCAATTCATGTGTCTGGACAAAGTCACCTGACCATCAAGTTTCAAATCCAACAACATTAATCCGTTTTTAGTTTTAGCTCTCTAAGAACCAGAACAGAAGTAAATAAACTTGTAAAGAAAGGGCTGTGGAGATCTCACCAGTATTTTCAAGCACATACATTCGGCTGCTGTTATTTGGCCAGTACCTATAAAAAGAAAAAGCAGAACTGAAGAGAAGTACATTGGAACGACTCATACAGAGAGTGAACGAATTATGTCAGAAATGTAAAACCGTATCACAAGCAACCATGTCTTCTACGTTCTTCTTATTCCCATTCCCCACCCTCACCCCACTGCCAATTAGCTGATCGGATCAACCAATTAATTAAAGCGTTATCACCCCAATGTCATCTAGCTTAAGGATGACCAGAATCAAATAGTTTAATTGTACTTATCAAATATTCTGGTCTTCACATCCTTGGTCAGACACTTAAAATGACATTGCTTCTCCGACTTGAAAACATCACTCCCTCAAGTAAATTTGGAAACATAAAATAACCTCAGACCTGTATCTGAAACTCCAAACATGGATACCATCCATGTCATCCATTGTGATGGGAAACCCTTCTTTGATCTCAAGAGCCGGAAGATATCGCTCAGCTGCTTTCTGAAATTAACCATAGCATAAAATTACTCTGCAGTGGCAGACTATGTCATACACAATGTTGGAAAACGGATAAATCATTGGTACAGTGAAATCTAAAATGATTAAGACATTTATTGTTACTTCAATGTACACTCCAAATAAAAAATAGTAAGCACAAGAAACAAATGTTCTAAATGCATATACGACCATGCTATCAAAAGATCAAACCTTGGGCACAACAATTCTCCTCAGGGAGCTGACATCGCTGTTCTGAAGCTGCTTGTCAAAGAGAAATCTGAACCCTGTTGGTTCAAGTACCTGAACCATAAACAACCTGTTAGAGGACATTAATGTCCAGGGCCAAAATTAGCTGAATTGTGATTAAAATACAACCTACTAGTTTCTTATAAGAGATGGTCCGGAAGATGACAAGGAAAATGTATGTTTAACAGAAAGAGAGGGGAATCAATTAAATGAACTACATTGCTAAGAATAGATAAATAAGCATCAACGTATCGAACATTTTCACCAAAATGTTCAAGAATTCACTGCAATTAGTTTGCTTCTATAGAATGATAAAATTTTCAGCTTCATTGTCTTTTATGAACTGAAACACATAAAACAGATTCTTATCATACGTATATCCATGTATTGATCCAAATAATTGGATCACCGCTATATGTGGACTGGAATGAGCAAGGTATTTCATATATTTTCTTATATATTTATGGGAATCCAACTATTTCCAAATTTGTTACCTTCCTCAAACAGATGTGACAACAGGTAGGTGGAACACCATAGTTGTCAATATCTTTCACCAACTACCTTATACATATCCAATGATACAATTTGACAAGACCCAACATGCGTAGTTTATGTGGGTTCTATTACATCTGTTAAGTCTTTTAATATCTCATGTGTTCTTGGGTCATCTTGACTGTAGGGTTAGTTGTGGTGAGGAAGATGTTGATATTGATCTTTGATATGCATAACAAAACTATTTTTAAAATGTCCCAAGTCTATATGTCAATCTTTATAGTAATATAATATAACCTAATTTGTAGTTTCAATATCCTATAGAATTTAGATTCTCACATATCTTTAGTGAGTTATGTATATGAGATGATGCGATACATGAAATAACATTATTCTTGTAAGTTTGCTATGAAGTTTGTATGTTAGTCTAAGGATAAGTATGAGTTCTAGACAATGTCTAGTTGATTAATGTTTTAGAAAATGTACTTAAGTATTGGAAAGTATTAGGATATGATGGAACAATATAGTAGAACCATACAGCCAATCCCAACAAGGTTAGAGTTGAGGTGCGCTTTTAGTGATATGTACTACATTCTAGTGATGCAATTTACACGACAAGGTCAGAATTGAAGTATACTTATTGGTATATGTTGTCATGTTCCATACAACAAGGAGTCAAGGTTGGGTGTTGGATTATGCCTTCTAACAAGTGTTTACTTAGGTATTTCTTTATAATGGCACAATATATAAACAAACATTCAAACTTGGCCTCTACTGGCTAGTAAATACCCCAACTTTTAAGTATGCACATCTAGACACCTCAACTCGTCTCCGTTGTGTTAGTTGAATACTCCAACTTAACAAATGATCACCTAGACACCTCTTGGATTTTGTTTGTCACGTCAATGCCAGGTGTCAATGAGATACAATGAGTTGGTGTGTTTAGTTGTCAGTTGATACCAAGTTAAGGTGTCTAGATATGCACTTCCAAAGTTAGAGTTCTTACTTGCCAGCTAAGGCCAAGTTTGATGGTATGCTTATGTATTATGCCTTTTGCAATCGATCCATAAAGTCATTCTTAAGTATCGTCATCCTTGTATGGAATAAAAGGATCTTCCTCATTTTATGATCAAGACTTTTTAATATATAATTTCCTCATAAGTCATGCCAAACCAACGTCTACTTGCATAGTAAAAAGAAAAGGATCGTTTGTTTGGTAGACTACAAATGGATATTGTTGTCGTTTTGGCTCATTTTGTCACACTTATTATGAACCTCGAACACCAAAGATGACATGATCTTTCAACCAAAAGACATCAAGTACTGTATGCTAGACATGTTGTAACTTTAATATCTTTGTGAGATGTCACTACAGAAATGATGTAGTTTGGTAGGTTATGTTAGCTAGTCTTTTTTTCCGTAGGTACTTAATTCTCACGAGTTATGAATGACATAACCTGGAGTGGACAATAATAGGCTTTTCCTTTGCTTCAATCTTATCGATTTACAAAATTAAGTAAATCATTCACGGCTTAACCAATATATGCCACACCACTAGGTGGCGCACCTAAATGTTGACTCTTCCTTACTATGGTTATATTGTCATTCGGTCACTAGTCCTACTCTCTAACTAATTAATCTTATTGATCATACAACTATGAGGGAACATATCAAACTAGAGGTGGCCGATTTGATTTGTCCTCTAATGGTCACGTCACCAATCGACAATAATTTTCAAAATTCAGTAAAAACATTTCTTCTTATCACACTCTAAGCACATCTGTTGAAGCTTCATTTTTAACATACTAATCATCTTCTTGAAATGGAAATCTCTTCTTTCCTTGTACCTCAACACCACCGAGGTGGCCGATATAAATTGGAGTTTCGCCTTGATGAAAGGAGATGAGATCCATTTATGTGGATCTTGTTCATAGAGAAATAAACCATGTGCTGGTATACGATGACTAATGCAATTGATTAGCAGATCATAGCTTTATCATCTTCTCATCGGCATCATAGTCAAAGGCGGAGCCACGATCAGGAATTTGGGAGCTCTTAAGAAGAGAAAAATATTGTAAAGCATATTTTTTTAATACAAATACAAAGCCTACAGAAAAAAGAAAAAAACTATTGGGTTCGTCCGAACAGACGAAACCCCACTTAGCTTTGCCTCTGAGTGGATTTTGGCACATCATTTAATGCTATATCTTCTAATCAAGCAAGTAGATGACATTCTTCAAATGAGAATCTCTTCTTCATGTGCGTCAACATCGCAGAGGTATCCATTGGTTGATAACATGTTAAGCTATAAAATTTGTGCTTTTTGCAATTACAAGCTTTGCTATTTTGCTACGCCTTTAGATTTCACCCTTTTGATCTCAAAGAGTTATTTAGTGCCCACATTTAAAGAATTACATAATGTCCCATCTTCTCATGGCCATATTTTGAACCCTCAAAATCTCCGAAAGTAATTCTTTCACAGGTTAAATCCCAGAATCTAGTAAATTGACCAAGTATCACAGAAAAGTGCATTCTTTTTTTTTATAAATAAAAGTTAGTATGAAACTAATTAAGGAAGAGGTGGTAAAGTTGGAAGCGATAAAAAAATTTTGTTGCCATGATAGAGGTGTAAGCCAACCGTATTAATTTGTGTACTACCAAATAGATTTAAAAATTAATTATGTAAGGTAAAAAGGAGATTTGGAAGAGATATGAACACATTAAAGTGGCATTAAAAGAGAGCAAGTGAAAGGGGCATACACGTGCGGCGGGCAGAGGAGGAGGAGGAGGCACGTGTGAGAGGAGGGATGGGAATTCCAGGGAGGCGAAGTTGAGGGAAGAGCGCCTCCGTCTCTGGCTGCGACTTCTTTTGAGAGGAGGAATAGGACTCATCTTATTGTCATTTCCATCTGCCATCACTCCATACGCCTCGGTTATCTCCATCATCGCCATCACACACCAATGCTGCTGCTGCTTTTTCTTCTCTCTCTCTTTTTGTGATTTTGAGCGAAATGGGGTTTTCGGTGAGTGGGTGGGAGGTTAGTGCAATTATGACCAAAGAGGTTGAGATGAGTGGGCATGGCGTTTAGCGACCACATGGACATACATTGCACCGATTCCACTGACATTTGTGCAACGCTCATTGACATTGTTGAGGTAAGAGTGGGGGCAGGGGGGAGTTGGGACTTGGGAAGTTTGGAATTGGATTCATTCATTCATTTCATTAGTGGGTGAGGAGTTGTCACTTTGTCTTTGTTAAGTGTGAAGTTAATTTTGGACGGATGGAGAAGAGGGAGGGAAGCCAGGTGTTGAAAAAGCTCTGATAACTGAAATCAATGGTGTTTTCTTTTCGCTTTGGAGTTTCCGTCATTACCTCCTCCTTTTTATTTAAACTATTTGGAGGGGATTCAGCACTTCAAATTCGGAAATGCATCCTTCCTCATTTTTACACGCAAAGTCTTAAAATTATTACACTGCCACAAAATTTAAAATTTATCGTCTAAATAATTCTTTGATTAGAAAATTTTTAAAGTTAAATTATTTTTAATTAAAATAAGATTACGTTTTTTTGTGATGAATCAAAAGAAAAATCTACAATAACGTTTGCAATTAAATGATATTGTATATTTTGTGTGATGAATTTTCTACTTAATAGGTGTTTATGTGCAACTAATAATTACAGGTTATAACACTTTTATTATGTATTTAGATATTTGAAACAAGCTATAATTCAGATATGTATATAAAATTTACTTGTTATCTCAAATACAGTTTTCCTATGAATATTTGGAATATCTTGTGCATTGAACAGAAACAACTCTAATATATCCTTTAAAGTCATAGTTGTCAAATATAACATGTTCATGTGTACATATGAACGTATAACAAAATCAAAATGAATTAAATCTAGTTCACTTTTATCATCATCTCAAATAGAATTCCCATATAGATCTAGGGATATATATAAGAAATGTAAATACTAGAATTAGGATAAAATAAATATTTTATATAAGAAATATGAAAGTAGGCAATTCTTCGTCAACGTGCTTACTTGAGTTGTCTATCTCATCTCCTTTATTATATCAGACTCATAAAAATATTTTATGGGCTATTTAATTTAATAATTTTAAGATAGTTAGGTAAACGTGCCTATTTCAGCTATTTGATTATATTTCTTCAGCTACTTCGACAATGATTTTACAATATTACTCTTGTTAATAATTTTTTTCCCAGCTGCTTCAACTATGATTTCACTATATTACCCTAATCAATTATTTTAGGTCATGTAAATACTAGAATTAGGAAAAAACAAGCATAGAATCATAAATTAAGTCTTTCTTTTTTAACTGGACAAATAAAATTAAACAGATGTATTAATATTTTCAATAATTATATTTATATAAAAAAAAGAAGTACTTTTAAAAAATATAATATAAATAAAGCTAAAGGTTTATGTATATTAATTGAAATGATGTAAAAAAGTACTATAGGTTACCATAACTGTCAATTTAAATTTTTTATTCTTGAAATTTTATCATCGCCACATAATATCACATAAAAATATCAACTAACCTATCTTGTTTCACCTTCATAGTTTTCTCAAGATAAATCATTTCCAAAGATTTGAGACATTCCAAATTTCTTTTAAAATCTAAATTGTTATATTAACATATTTATATATTACATAAACATGCAAAACCAATTAAAAATGAGTTTAGATTTAGATTTAGCCTTGATTATGGGGGAGATCAACAGGGAATACGTTAATCAAGTAGAGAGTTTCCATAGGGGTGTAATCCATAGTTTTAGACTAATGTTAGAGTTAGATTATAGTCTCCGTATTAAGTAAACTCAAGTATTAAATAGCATTTAATAGTCATTTTGTTTTGTGTTGGTAGAAGTGACAATATGAATCTAACATTAATACCTGCGATTTGTATGAGTTGAAATTTTATTTAATAAAAGTTATTGCGAGCTATCTAAATTAATTTTTTTTTTCATGTAGTAAAAGAGAGCAAAATTCATTCGTTGTTTACGTTGTTAATTAAAAAGGGCACTTTCATTTGTCTTTTCATTAATGGTCCATTCCAATTCTATTCCTAGTCGGAGTATTTTTATCCCTTTGAATTCTCTAATTTGTTTGTTAATTGGTTCAATTGATTTGTTTCTTTAAGGGTCGATCCCTTGCCTTATTTTATTGAGGAATAATTACTTTTTGAATTTTTTTTATAAAATATTTATTGTATTAAAATATATTTTTTATTTATTAC
>JAABOM020000049.1:28733546-28747018 GCA_011800125.2 Solanum clarkiae | reverse complement strand
TATGAAAATAATTTTGCATGCAGTAAAAAATATATTATGAGTTATGTATTAAAAGTGAATTATATATTTATTAAAAGTATATTACTATAAATGATAAATATTTTTAAATAAGATATAAGTAAGTTTTCCTTTTATTTAATTGCTATGTTTTTTTAAACTATCATAGATTTTTTTCATCTTCATGACTATTTTGATTCATTTCAATTGAGTTAAAGATCTCTCAAAAATAATTTATTTGATTTCATGAAATAGGGATAAGATTTATCTATATTTTATTCTTTTTAGAATTCATAAATTTTATTGATATTTGATGGTGATATCAAATATCTTATTATATACGGCCAAATTTCAATTTGTATGAGAAAAATTTTATATCCGGGGAAGAGCTCCCTGAAATTTAGGAAAAATAATCAAAATACCTCCATTATGTTTTATTGTTTGATTTTATCATTTTGTTAAAATAAATTCATTGTTATAAAATTTATCATTTATGTCTCTCAATAGGTGGATGAAAAATCCCGAATAACTTCATTTTAATCTGTTTTTTATTTTTATCCAATCCCACCCCAATTTTTTTAGACTTTTTTCAAAAATTTAATTAATTTGAGATGGAGGGAGTATTATTTAGGACGGGTCAGGTTTGGATTGGCGTGGGATTGGGGAAAAATAAAAAGCGAGTTAAAATGAAGTTATTTGAGGCTTTTCATCCATCAAGGGGCATACATGATAAATTTTGTAACGACGAGGATATAACTAAATTCATTTTAATCGCAATGATAAAGTCTAATAATAATACATAGTTAAAGGGTATTTTTAATCTTTCTTCCTAAAATTTATATTCATCCTTTAAACTTAGACTCCTAATAAGGATGAATAAATATTTATTACTTCATCACATTTTTTTGTCTTAGTATTATTTAAGTCTAGATCAGAGACTCTAAATCAAGCAACCAAGACTTCATATCTTTTACTTTCTTTGAAATTTATAGATTCATGTCTTTTATTTTTTTTTGAAAATTTATAGAGTTAAAGTTCATGATGATTGGTTATGTTTGATTTATTATTGTTATTATTATTACTTTTTGTGAAGAATATTTAAAATAAAATTTGTACTTGAATGTACTCAAAGTGAAACGCAAACAACTTATATTATATTTTTTAAAATTTGAAATGTAACTTCATAAATTGATTTTCAAATAATTATTATTCCCGAAAAGAAGTGAATCACATTTTATGCGAAACAGTAAGTTTTCACAAGATTAAAATAATTTCCTAAGTTTTAGAATATTTACTTTTTATAAAAAGGAAAATTCTTGACTGGAACGAAGCGCAGCTGAAAGGGTGGAGTTTCCGGTTGGCGCAAAACCCTAGTTTTGGGTTCCTCAGAAAACACAATGGCAGAAGCGGGACAAGAGGAAGAAGAACACACATTCCCCCTAAAAAGAAAGCCCCAAGATATTCCGGCAGAAGAAGCCGACGAAGACGATGCAAACAAGAAGCAAAAACCCTCTACTACTGATTCTTCACCTGCCCAGGAGAACAAAGTCGACGTTGAGGAAGAGGACGACGACGAGGAAGATGAAGATGACTATGAAGGCGAGGATGAAGAAGATGAGGAGGAGGAATCCAACGGAGAGGCGGAAGTCAATCTTAAGGGAAAAGGGATTTTAAGGGATGACAAGGGGAAGGGAAAGTTGATTGAGGAATCTGAAGATGATGATTCTAGTGATTTTGGAAGCGAATCTGATGCTGACAGTGATACTGACCTCTCCGACGATCTACTGGCCGAGATCGATTTGGGTAACATTATTCCTTCCAGGACTCGACGGCGTACCCATCAATCTGGCCTTAAGATATCTGATGATCCCGTTAAAGGTGATAAGTAGCAATTGAGTTTTGAGTTTAAAAAAGAAGAAGCTATTTTTATGTTTAAAAGCATTCAGTCTTTGGATAAGACAAGTCTTTCAGCTTCTCATCCTTGTATTTCGACTTGGATCTCATGTAGTTGGGGGAAGTGCATTACCCTTAACCAATTTTATTAATATTTCTTACAATTGAAATCTTGCTCTTGTTACTTCCCTCATAGTTTCAAATATTAAATCTTTAGAGATACGTGTAGCAATTGCGGCATCTTCTATGCAGCCTTTGAGATTGGCTTATATGAAATGTTTATTTAACATCAATGTTTCCTGTCTAAAATAGATTTTTCACATGCCAAGGTTACTCTGCAATTATGTAAATGCAGTATCCGTTGGAAATGAGTTTCATGCCTAAGGCAGTACTGAATTATCCATCAGATGTTTAACACGATGTTGCCACTCTCTCTTATGTTTCTTTACTTGCATTTCTCAAGGAAGAACAGGTCATTTTCTGGCAATCAGGCTGCTCTGTGTTGTACAAAATGGGCCTTCGAATGGAATGTGATTCTTGATGTTTAGCAAATTTGTGTACCAAGCCTCAACTGCTGATTTTCTCATTTCATGCATGAGATGTTATGATGTTAATATTGTTCTTTTAGCCACTTATTTTGGTCGTTCAAGAAAAGTCAGCATCTATAAAATCATTTGTGTGCACTACTGCTCTTTGCTTGACCTAGCTTGACTGATTACCAATTTTGGTTTTTAGAAGTTAGTACCTCACTCTCGTCTTCAATGGGGTCTGCTCTTTCTTTTTTGGGAGAGTATGCCAATATGATCTTCCCTCTGTCTGTGATATGACCATTGTCAGGGAAACGGAGTAATCTGTCATATGATAGTAAGCATTTAGGAGCCTTGAACTCAGTAGAAATGTACAAGGAGGAGGGTACACATGACCAGGTTATGACTGCAGGGTTTGTGCCTAATGGCTCTAATCTGAACCTAGGGAGTATATCTTTTGTTGGTTAAATCAGTTGACAACTTGGTTTAACATAACAGTCTATTGAACTGATACACCAAAGTTTGCTCGGAAATAAAATTTTCAGCGAATATTTGTTTCCAACAGAATATTGACGTCTGAAAAAAGCAAAGGGAATACGGGGGATGCGTGGTGGATTATGCTCCATTTAGGGCACTCTTTTTTCGCGAAAGATCTGTTTTTTCCCATCTTTCCGACCCCCCCCTTACCCCGCAATGGGCGGGAGCCTTTGAGGCTTGGGGTAATGTTGTTGTTGTTGTTTCCAGTGACATGCTGGATTTCATAATGAAGTTCCTGATCTGTTTGAATAAATTTGGAAAGTGATGTAGTAGCTTGTGTGTTGAGGAAACTATGTGGATTACAGAGTATGACCATTTTTGGGCAACAATGGAGCACCTCTTCCTTTTATCAACATCAACGACCTTTTTCTTCCTTCATTTGCTCATATCTTGTGGTTTTATCAGTGTGGTAAACTCTTCAGATCATAATCTATAGCTATCGACAGTTGAGCTGTTTTCTGTTACTTGAATCCGTCCAGAGGAGGGCTTGATCTAGGAGTTGTTGCATTGTCCTCCCTGTCTAACAGATATCTGTAATGAAGTGGAGTAGAAAACCGCATTTTGTAGCAGCCTTCAAATTGTTGTGTACTTCATCTTTGATTATAGTTGTCGTTGGAGACGATTGAGGTTGGAAGTTGGAGAATCTTCCAATTTGGTAGTGACTGAGGTTGCAGTTAATGTTTTTGGTGTGAGGGGGACTGGCATTCCGTTTGAATAAATTTAGGGTAGCGATTGACAGCAGGATCTACTTGTTTTCGACAGAGAATAGAGGGAGAGAGTGATTATGGTCGACTGCTATACCCAATAAAGATGATTAACTAACTATGCCTAATCATCCTCGTCAAAAATTAGATTACAACTGACTTGACTCAATTCCATTATAGACTATACTACTGTTGAAGCATAGCGTTGGGGTTCCTAACTCACCTTTTCAGACAACCATAAGCTATTATCTATTTTAGGCATGTACACCAATCGGTTTAACTCAAACTACTTTTTGATTCTACAATTCGAATTCAATTATAAAATATTACGATTTGTTGGTTCGGATATGATTGGGAAATCAAACTGTGCAAAAGCCGTTGCATAATACTAGTACAAAATATGAGATTGAACATTTGTGAAAAGATCCCAACAGCAAATTGAAGTATTTGTTTTGAGAAGGGCAATAGGGTACTTTTTGGGTGTGTACCTCGATAAAATATGTTATTATGCTAGGAGTATTATAAGTTGTCAAGCTCTTGTTTTGCCATTTATATGTTACGTTTGCAAGTTATGATTTTCTGGGTCAATATCTTGATTATTTAAGGCTGCAAGTTTAAGATTTCTTCGTTTTTTATTATGTTTCCTCTAAATTGAAACGAAAATAGATGTTTGATAAAACTTTTGTAACCAAACAAATCGGATCGAAATAATTAAAAAAAAAAAAAGAATAAAATTAGAGGTGAGTTTGAATGAGAATTTTAAAAGATGGACCAAAATTGAATCAAATAGATTGTTACATTGGGGTAATAAAATGGTAACTCGATGGCCATTCCTTTGGCGTTTAAGAGAATAAGACCCTCAAACTGCTTCCCTAATTTCAAGTCTTGGTTCTGGTGAACTGTCGAAGTATCTCCGCCGATATACGCTTGTAACAACGTGTATGATTGAGTTGGAAAATCTGATTACCAAATATACACTCAGAAGCTATAGTTAACTTCCTGCTGATTGTTGGCACCTGCAGTCGATGATTAAGTGGAAGCAGAACCTCACTTTGCTTTTAATAGTTTGGTTTATTGATGAATGCACCACCCAATTTTGCTCCTCAGTTAACTCTGGTGGCCAGATGACAAGTCCCTCTCCTTGTGATTTTATTGGACTTGGGGGTGAGGTCTTTTGCCAATTCACCTTGGAGATGCCAAGGCTCAATCCGCTTCATTTATGTGTCGGAGTGAGAACGATTTCGTCAAAGGAATAAGTGGCTTTCTCGGGAGATGTTAAACAAAGGCTTTCCCCTCATATCGTTGATGATATCTACCCATTTACAATCCTCGCGGTATATAGCTTTTCCATTTCCAAACATTGGATCTCTTCTTTGAAGAAAACAAATTAAATTATTTCCTTAGGAGAATGAAAATTAGCAGTCAGAGAGTCTCTCTCAATATTGCGCAGGAGCACTTGTTTAGTTCGGCATCCGATACTCCGCCTACTTGTCCTTGCTTCTTGGTGAATCTTACAACTATTTTCTTTTTCTATGTATCTACAACTACACTACAATTTAGGCATTTTGCTTTGTCTTTGATTCCTCTGGTGGAGGGCCAAATCAATACATATTAGCGTCAATTTTTTTGCTGCATTATCCTCGATGGTAATACATGTGTAATTGACTGGACCCTCTTTCGCTTGTAATTTGAGGATGGATAGATAAGCAGCAGGTGAGTAAAACAGGGGAATTTTGCTATTGCTAAGCAGTGATGGGAAAATGACTCTCTCCTCTACTATCTGGATCTGCTCAGAACCTTTTCTTCCAAAAGCTTGGCGACCGTTGAGCAAGACAATAATGCTTCTTATGGTTTTGTTTAGAACCATATTCAAGCAATTTTACGGTGCCTTGCAGTTTGTAAGTGGATACATAATATGTCTCCGTAGCATATTTTTACGCATTCAAAATAAGGAATTATGCTTTACGGATCTAAACTTTACCATCACCATGATGACATAATACTGCATATCCAAAGAAACCCGCGCGCAAGAATCAAATACTAGTTAACTATAATGTTACAAGCATCCTGATTAGAACCTTAGACCTGGTCATCTTTGTCAGATGAAATAATTCCAATCGATCCATCATCTGCCAGCAAAATATTTCGCACCTTTAAATAATGAAAAGGCACAATTGAAAGTGTTAAGAAAATGAAATTGCTGATGCTCAAGGAGCAAGCCAACACAAAAGAATAACTCGGGTATTTAAGGAACCCAGTACAAAATTCTCATAAAAGTGAAAATCTTAGCTTAGAGATCTGCCGAAGACTAACATGCCTGTCTAATTACCTGCTTGGATGTTGTTACAAGTGTAAAAGCTTAAAACTGGTACATAAACTGTTTGACTAACAAGGACAAACAGGATAAGCCTGAAGGTTCCAAGCATTCTTGCTTGAATAATGACCAAGTTGCATGTCATCTACTTCATATTCAGCGCTTCTTCTTGCTTGCCTTTGCAGCATTGGACTTTGATGGGCTCGCAATCAGGTAGACAAATAGAACCACGATTGAGATCACAGAAATCAAGGAACCATATTTTGCCATCAACTTCTGTAAACAAGGTGAGATAAAATGAGGTCCGCATTCCAATAATTTTCAAATAACTCCATTAAGTGCTAAGCACATGGGACATGTAAGATGCAGAAATTCTAGATTCAACTTTACATGTTTAACTTAGGGGATGCCATCAGAGAGATAGTTATAAGCTAAGTTTTCCATCCATCATTTTTTCTCAACTAAGACATGTTTTTACTAAATCAGATACTGATTGATAACCTAAGAACAGGTTATTTCTCCAGTTCTTGTATGTAACCTTACGTAACAGTAAGCATTATCAAATCTAAACATTACCGTAGGAAGACGTCATACCTTTGCCTGTGAATATTCACCAACAGTTTTGGACAGTCCATGCAAAAAAGGAATTCATTCTTAGAAAACTATAATCAACAAAAATATATACTGTAGTTTATGAAGCTGCAGCTACTAGTATTTGAGCGCTTACCCAGTCAAATTTCTTCTCTGGAGGCTTATCAGCTAGTATGTCAAGGGGGAGGATAGGAGTTGAGAAGGCCTCCTAAAACAAGAATATTATTGATTAACACCATCCATATCAAGCATACAAAGTAGAAGCATATGAGAAAGAATGTCAAACCTGTAGAGCAGCCTTAGTGGGAACACGGAATGTAATGACCGCTGGTGCCCCATAAAACACTGTTTTTTTCTTAGCTTCCAACTCAAAGGAATGGGAGAGAGAAGCCCCACTGACATCAGACATATAAACACAAGAAAATGAAACAAGCTAAAGAAATTAAATAGACAGATGACACAAATGTTAAGAGGACTCACACGTCCAGCCTTTCCCACGACATGGATGTGTTACCAGCGACAATTTCAAATACATCTTGAGACCAGTTATCATCATAAAGACTCACATCGTATGCCGTCCTGAACAAAAAGAGTTTTTACATGTCAAAGGCACATCATTGGTAAATAATAATGCAGAGAGCAACTGGCAGAAATCTAGAAGTAGATGTTCGAGAACACTTTAGAGTGTCTCGATTGCGCAAGAAAAGGTAGAAGGAATCCTGCAAAGTCATTGTCCACCTAGCTACTGAGATTCTTAGATTTCTAACTTTTCACCACATTGAAGCCAAGGAACTAGCCTATCCCACACACAGTTCAGCAACGAGCACAAGGTTTGAATCATTTCGAAATGTACCGAGAGAGAGATTGCTGATAACATGAAAAGGAAGTAAGAAACACATTATTATTTAGAAGGAAAAATCTATTTTCACCAAATATCACTAGTGGTTACTACCTTAACCCCAAAGACTTAACAACCAAATTTTATGCCGAGGTGACTGCATTTTCTTGTAGAAAATCTTTCTCATCAAGCACTAGGGATCCAAACAGCTGACTTGGAGAGTTTCCAAATCCCTTTACTTAGCACTATCTTATTTACCTCTTACCAATCAAGGGGAAAAGTGACCTTTCCTCCATGATCACCTACAGCAATAACATCCATAGCTACCTAAATCAAGGCAGATTAATCTGGTGGAGAAAGACTAAGGTGCATAGTGTTACCTAAAACAGGTGCTGGCTGGAGAGTTTGAATACAGGAGTCTATTGATTTTACAACCACGCAACAACAACAACAACAACATTAGCCCAATGCCTCAAAGGCTCCCGCCCATTGCGGGGTAAGTGACGTACGCAGCCTGACCCCTACGTTTAAAAACATAGCGCGACTGTTTCCGGATGATCCATGATGAGCGTCGAAAGTTGCATTGACTAACTGCTACTTCACAATTGAAAGAAGCGCAGACAGTTTAAAGAGTCATTTTGCTTTATTCCATCATACCCCAAAACCAAAAAATAGTGAATCTTTGGCTCCATCTGATATTTTACAACTAGGCAAATGGGATATTTTTTCTAAACATTGTCTGCACAGAAGTTTTCTCAAAATTTAGAAAAAAATAAGAGCAAAAACTTACAGACCACACATTGTCTGCAACGCAACCAAGGATAGCTTTTAAATTGATTTTGTCCTTCACAAACTTTCACAATAAAATCTACATGCATGAAACACATTTAGAAGCAGATAAAAAATTTTTTGGTTTTAATATTACTCCCTCCGTCCAACATTAGTTGTCCACTATTGACTTTGCACAAGGATTGAGAATCAACAAATGATAGAGATACAACAAATGATAGAGATAATTTTACCAAAATCACTCTTTGAATATAATAAATACAATGCCTTGGAAAATGTAATAGGAAAATGACTATAATTAATGATAACAGTAAATTATTTTTTTATTTGCACCGGGTGTCTGAGTCTCTTAGAGCCCCGACTAATCCCGGGGGTCTGAGTCTCTTAGAGCCCCGACTAATCCCGGGGGTACACGGGCACTTTATCTCTTGATTTCATAAAGTGGACAAATATTGTTGGCCATCTATTTTTAGTATAGCGGACAAGTCAAGATGGACGGAGGGAGCATTTGTTTCACCCATAAAAGCTTCTAAATATATACAATGGTTTTCGTGATATACAGAAGAACATCTTCAAATAAACAGAACCAATTTTACTGAAAACTAAATCTGAATACACACATTTTGTATATTGAAAAACAAAACCAATTTTCCCACAACCAAACCATTTTCTAATATATAATCTGAGTTCCTCACAAAATAAACAAAGACGATAGTTAGATGATGCAGCAGCTTCTAATTTTTCATACTTTAAAAGGTAAAAATTAAAAAAGAAAGACACAACGACAAAACTTGATCATCAAGATGCACATACCAAATTGCATCCCTTTAAATATTTAGTCTCCTGTACTATCTTAGGCAACAGATGCGCCCTGTGATTAAAGCCCCTCATAAATTATGTGATTCCGCCGCATAATAATATTGTCCTCACATATTGGAGAAACTGGGAAACAGCTAGCGCTCAACCAAGTAACAGTAGTGGTGCTTTACTGTCCTGAAGAAATGGAAATCTAACTCACAGAAACATTGTCTCAAGTTCCCACAATTCACAATGCAGAGATAACCCTTATACTTCCTCGCACATAAAAATATATATGTTGATTAAATCTTCAGGAGGCCATTAAGCAATAGATGGATTCTCAGATAAATCAAGGGTCAGACGACAGGCTATCAGGAACAGATTGTTAAACTTTAAATGGTCCCATTAGTTTGTCCTTAGACATATTTCACAAAAAAGCTAGCAGCTAAGGATTGTAGACAGTGATTTTAGACTCCAAATAAGCTGCAACCTCCTATTATCAAGCAAAATCTGGAACTAAAACAGTTAAAGTTTCATTTAATTCATCTCACTGTTAGTTTATCGAGCGTTATAATGTTTACTAGTTGTTGCCTGCTGGTGACAACTCAGTTGCATCAAACTAAATTGCAATCTCAAACATGAAGAAGGGTCTTACTACACCCAAAAGGATTAACAATTACTCCCTCAGTCCCATATTAATTGATTTGTGAGGTAATATACACATATTAAAAAAAGCATTCAAAGACAAAATTTACATTATACTTCCCCCTATTACCCTTTGTAAAATCATAAATATGTAGTGTAATTTATCTCCTAGAAAATATAAAACTTCAATAAATGAAAGGACAAATATGGAAAAGTTTCAAACATTCTTTTTGAACTTTGAACAACATAATTATTTTGAACATTGAAAAAAATCTCAAAAATTTAATTAATTTGAGACGGTGGGAGTATTTTTTTTATGACAGCCGCAGTTGCTACTCTTTGGGAGAGTAGCAGGGTAAAGCCCACGCTACAAGAGAGGTAACATGCACTAGACAAGCCTGGTGCGATGGGCTTGACCCAGAAAGAAAACTCCTTGCTTTCGCCAGTGAGGGGTTTCGGACTTGATACCTCCGACATGAAAGTCCCAAGCCCAAACCATTGGGCCACTCCGAAGGGTCAAAAGGGTTAACAACTATTTTAAACCACAAATATCATATGACAACATACAAAGATGAAAGCTAATCTAAACTCATTCGCCCGAATATAATGCTTAATTACTGAGTATGGGAGGTAAAGTCGAAAAGAGATTCCAGTCAAGATCATTCCGCAATTTGTTGTCTCCTTTTCCAAGGATGATGCACCTTCAAGAAGGTAACAGCATAAATAAAAACCTTATGGGGATTTCAATAAGAAAGAAATCTGAATTACCGATTTGACATTGCACTTCCCCTATATGACAATGGGGAGGGAAAAGAAAATAAAAAAGAAGGAACATAATTCAATTAATTATATTTAGTAACCCCAATAAAACAATTAGATTAGGAGAATCCGCACCTCATTTTGGAAAGGGGACAAAATGAAGAGTGTGATTAGGCTAGTATAACTTTCTTTCCTTACCGATTAAGCAAACTATGGTTGTATTTATTAGCTTTGACTCCATAAATACAGGTCGGACAAAACAATTAATGATGATTATCCTTTTCCTATTATGGAAAGTTTAATCACAAATTAAAATTAAATCAAAAGAAAAGGTAGATATGATGGATTTAGGACCGGCATCTTGAGAATAGATATGCATACTTAACAAGGAAGTTGGGATCTGAGTAAATAAAAGGGGAAGCATACGCAGATCCTTCGTTGTAGATGTCGATGGAGATGGAAATACGTTCGATGTCGGGTTTGAGTCGAGTAAGAGAGGCCTTCTTGTGTGCGACAATGAATGGCCCGTCGGAGGCTGCGATTGTCCATGAGAAACATAATACAGCTAGTACCGTAGCTAGGAGGAACTTCCTCGCACAATCCGCCATGCTAGCTCAACACCGATTCAGATTCAGATTCAGAAAATCACAGAGACTTTTCAGCTGCTGCTGGTGTGTTGTTATTTTTTACACATGGAGCCTTCTTAGCATTTTCTATCGGAGATGGAACGCGTGTATTGGTCTATTGGCCCACTTCTCCCTTTACTTTAGCATCATACTTTAAGCCCAAATTTCCAATTGGCCCATCGGCTTAACTTCACAAATGGCCCAAAAGGAGGTCATTTTAGATCTTTTGGACCGACTGATAGTTTGTCAAAGTTATAGAAAGTATATATTACTATATCAGATATATTATTTATATATTAAATATATATTATGATATGTAAATGTATATTAATTGTATATGCTTGTATAATGAGAATTGAATGCCCAAAATTGTAACAAATAGTCAAAGATCAGTTGAATGACTACGTTTCGTAATTAAAAAAAGTAGTTTATTTTTTGTGTAAATAATTTTTCTCAGTGACTTGTGGATGTAATTATTCTAATTATTTATTCTTAATAAACCCAATACAAATTATTTATCCTTCATAGATTCATGACTTAATGACATTTTCTAAAATATTTGTTGAAGCGTAGACAAAAGTTCGAGATTGAATACTTTTAGAGATATCACATGCTATTTTTCCGCAACAAAATACTTGTTGATTTATTAGTGCCCCTATTTAAATTTTGACCTTTTTTTAAATAAAATTTTATGTCAGTGACCCTTTTTATTGTCCAACAAAGTTTTGTTAGAACTAGTAATAATATTTTTAAAAAATATATTTTTATTAAATTTTCTCAATATTTAATTGGATGGAAGACTTTTACAATTAAAATTTAAGATGGTCAGCGATAATCAACAAACTTGGTCAATATTGTGGTTCATTTCAAATGTGAAAAATTGAACCCTTTCATGTGAGAAGAAAATCCCTTTTAATGTTATTTTTTAATGCTAATTTTTTATTACTATTAAACTCGAGCAAGGATATAAAATATTTATTACTAGTAAATTCAAGTAAGGATGGTTTTTTTTTAGGGGATGCATAAGTATCCTCTCAAACTATAATCAAAATTTTAGAGACATGTTTAAATTTTAACTTGATTCTATTATCTCTTTGAACTTATTTTTTTTGTAATTAAATATACCTTATTTGTCTACTTAACATGCCTAACCAGCTGTTGACACCCAATTTTTACCCTCCACATGATCAAATTAATTATCGGGACTTTATTTTTGTTTTAAACAATTTTTAAACGAATTTCAAAAAAAAAAGAATTAATTTAAATCCGGGAGCGTGACTACACGCGCCCCTAATTAATACTCCTCACCCGCCCCCTCTTCTTCTTCACTTTCATTCTTTCCCTAGAAAAACCCTAAACCAACCCGCCGCCCAAGCCCCTTCCCCAAGTCGCCGCCCCCTTTTCCTCCTTCCCCATGCGTCATTAATGCCGCTCCCCTTTCCCATACCATTTCCCCTTCCCCATACGACCCTTTCCCAAACTTAAACCCTTCCCCATGCATTTCCCTTCCCCATACCCTTTCCCCCTTCTCTTCAAAACCCGTAGAAGAAACCAAAAATAGGGGACGACGGACGGGTACAGGGGAAATCAAAAATCAGAGAACGAGTATAAAAAAATGCTCGAAAATCAGTAGAGGGGGACGAAATCAGAAGGGAGAACGATCGAAAAAAAATCAGGGGACGAATCGAAAGAATCGGAGAACAAAGAAGAATCAGAAACGGGAACAAAAAAAATCAAAAAAATCAGAGAATCGAAAGAAAATCGAAAAAATCAGAAAAATATAAATTGCCAGGAACAAATTTTAGAAATTGATTCGATATCGTCATAGCTTCGTCAAGCTCGTCGTCCCAGTTCGCTGCCTCGACAAAGGTAACATACTAATCTCATTTTTCATTTCAAGTCTCATACGCTCCGCTGTGATGAGTCGATTTTGAACCTGATATCGTTATGGGACTATTCCTCGTTAATGTTTAATTTTGGTGGCGTCTTGTTAATTTCAGATCGAAAATAGGTGTGAATATCGTTTTGTGTTGATTAGAATAATAATTGATGTCTTCTCTGTTTTACGAACGAATTACGAAAAATCAGTTCAGAACCAAAAGAATTTGTTGTAAAATATCGTTTTGATCCTGTTACTCTATCAGAATTCTGGTGGTCTGAATGTTCAATTGTTGTGATAGTCATATGGACTCTAACATATATTTAATTTGAAATCACTGTGATGTTATTGTGACCATATTTATCTTGTTGATGGTTGAAGCTTGTTGGTAGACTGAAATCAGATTTAAATCGTGTCTTTTGTTTACCTTGTTCCTGCTCCAAGCCACTGATTTTCCTAATATGTGTATGATAAAAATTGACTCTTTCTGGCATATTTAGGCGTCTCGTCTCCATTTCAACACCACTTGTTCTGATTTTCGGGTCCAAATGATAATACGTTATAGCTCTCTTTAC
>JAABOM020000049.1:28681984-28726738 GCA_011800125.2 Solanum clarkiae | reverse complement strand
AGGGCTCAACACAGATCCTTGGTGGAGTCCCATCTCAACAGGAAAATACTCTGAGTCTCCTCCCACCGTTCTTACCCCAGTTTTGGCTCCATCTTACATGTCCTTAATCGCCCTGATGTATGCCTCTGGGACACCTTTCACATCAAATATAGATAGAGTTTTTCAAAAACACTGTGCCTGAAGTCTCGTTGAGCTTATTTAATGACAATAAAAGGAAAAAAAGAGAGTGCCTTTCAGTAAAGTGGAGAAAAGAACAAGCCCCTTAATGACTGAATAAGCTTAGGAATAGGTGAAGTAGGAGATGGGACCTCAAGCATCAGTTATAGGAATAGTGAAGTGGGATGATAGCAAGGTTGCTGTTTTGGAACTTTCACTTTCCTGGCAGCTGTGTGCTTTCAAGTTGCTTAGGCAAATCTAGGCCCTTGTCATTCATTTTGTGTTTTTGATTATTGGGATATTCAGTGCACTCTTCCAACTTGGAATCATCCATGTACTTTGTATTCAAGCTGAAATGTTTTTGATTATTGGGATATTCAGTGCACTCTTCCAACTTGGAATCATCCATGTAGTTTGTATACAAGCTGAAGTTTATAGGTTTTACTCTCATTTTCTATTATCTGTTGTACTTAGGCTATCGGGTATGGTACACTCCTGATATAGTACTTTTTTACTTACTTTTTATCTTTGACAAGATTGAAGATAAAAAGTGCAAGTGTTGCCTTCCAACAGAATTACTGTCAGTATGATTCCATAAAAATGTCACTGGTGGCACATTACATGCCGTACTTCCTACAGAAAGATTCAGTACCCATGGCAGTGTATACAATAGGTTAGGTAGTCCTGCAAATAGCCTACCTATATGCTCTTAGTTGCTGCATACGCAGAACTGGTTACTTCGGGTCCCCACAAAGATATTACTCCAACTTTTAAAGCATCCATACCAAATCTGATGCAAAAACATCTTTTTTGGGATATATGATGAGTTGAAGTTTTTGTGCAGGAAGCAGACTTCAATTTGGTAACTGTCATAATGGGTGCCAATTTTTATCGACGTGGAAGACACCTTGATTTTGTTAGAGATTTTGTGCGACCAAGCACTTCTGAGTTTGACAGTGTGTATCAACCATACAGGTATTGTCCTGATCTATGTTGGAACACACTAACTATCGAAGTGTGTGACCATCTCATACCAAGCACTTCTGAGTTTGACAGTGTGTATCAACCATACAGGTATATTGTCCTGATCTATGTTGGAACACACTAACTATTGAAGTGTGTGACCATCTCATCTAATAGCTTAAGCTGTTAGAAAGAACACACTTTTATTATTTAATTATATTCTCAACAAGCCCCCTCACGTGAGGGCTTGATTCTTTTATCATGGGCCAAACCCGTGGAAATTCATTTTTATAACGGGTGGTGGTGAGATCTGATCCTAGGAGGCCTGGGCTGATACCATATTGAAGCGTGTGACCATCTCATCTAAAAGCTTAAGTTTAAGCTGTAGGATAGTAGGTTAGTCGTGTCTTTTTATCTTGTGTTGTTTTTTCCGGCTTATATTTGCTACTTCTATTGTATTTTTATATTATCATTTGCTTTCATTTTAGTCGATTTTTTTTCTTTTCCTTCTCCGTGTCTCTTTTTCATATCTAGTTTCTTCTACTTTTGGGGCTTGAGATTTTTTTGACGAGGGCCTTCCGGAAACAACCTCTCTATCTCTATGAGATAGCGGTAAGGTCTGTTTACATTTTACCCCCTCCAAACCCCGCTTGTGGGATTCCACTGGGTATGTTGTTGTTGTTGTCTCAACACTAACCACTAACCAGTCGGAAGTTGACTTTAGAGACACATAATTTGCTTGCTGGTCATTTACTGTGTACTCTATGTGCATATATATGGTATCTAGTTTATGAGATCCCATGCTGACAATGTATCTGTTGGTGTTCTAGCTTTCTCCATTTAAGATGCTACCTTTGGACTGTTAACTAGGGGTAAGCTAATCAGAAGCTGTTGTTGGCATAGTGTCAAATTTTGTGCATCAGCTATTAACGTGTACTTAGTTCATTTGATAAATAACACTATTACTGCAAGTTTATTTGATCATTATTTCTTGTGTGACTGATTAAAACACAGGTGGATGGAAATTGCCTTCAACCCTGTGATGATATCAACTCTTGAGAATGGGGATATCGTTCGGGGTCTGACTGGAATTCCTTCTGAAGGCCCAGTCTTACTTGTTGGTTACCACATGATGCTTGGACTTGAACTAGTTCCTTTAGTGTCCCGTTTGTGGAATGAACATAATATTGTCCTGCGAGGCATAGCACATCCATTGATGTTTAAGAGACTAAGAGAGGGATTAATGCCTGTGTTATCAATGTATGATGATTACCGATTTATGGGTGCGGTTCCTGTGTCGGCAACTAACTTTTATAAACTTTTATCATCAAAATCCCACATCTTGCTGTACCCTGGGGGGATGCGGGAAGCTCTTCATCGGAAGGTATTATCTAGTTCAAGCATCTTGTTAAGACCTCTTTTCAAAATATTTCTGTATTTACTGACTTCAGTGCAGTGAGTATTAGATACTATAAATGTTACCTTCAAAAAGAATTCTATATTTTGTTTAAGAATCTAAGGGTTGCGTTTCTTAAAAAGTTTGTGATTAACTCTTCTGATTTTTCTCTTCTCCACTTGAATCATAGTCATGTGAAACATTTAATGAGTAGATAACGAACCTTTTATTTCTTTAAAACCGAAGGTCGAATCTGTACTACACCCATCCAGCGTCCGCCAGATCAATTGATTTTGTATCTTAGGCTCAACTTTAGTCTAATTAATATAATTGTAGTAGCAGTTTATCTTCTTCACAAAAATACACGTCTCTCTGGCATATGTGTGATCTGTAGATATTTATTATGATAGCAAATTAACGATGCAGTTTGAAAATTGAATCTCTCATCTGTAAGCATTAGATATTACAAGTTTATATGTACTAATTTACTTTGTATGTCCAGATCCATCATAAAAATGTAGAATTAAATGATCAATTCCCATATTGACTAAACAAAATTGAAATTTTACAACCTTGTGATTACTCAATATGCTATACATTTAATTGTCTGCGGTTCCAAGGAAAGCTTGATAAGTACAGTACTGAAATAAGTCGCTGAAAGATATTTGGTCAAGTATGGGTTGACTTGGAATAATAGCAGTAATTCTTGCAGTTCTAAATGTTGAATAAGGTTATTATTTAGCCAATTTGCAGAAGATAAGAGCATGCTGCTCTTCTAATAATTTGGTCTTCTATCTTCAGGGGGAGGAGTACAAATTGTTCTGGCCAGAACGGTCTGAGTTTGTCAGGATGGCAGCTAGATTTGGAGCAAAAATTATACCCTTTGGTACAGTGGGAGAAGATGATATTGGCCAGGTACCCCCCCCCCCCCCCCACCACTTTTTCTTTGAAAATGTTAATCAGCACATGCAACCAACATCTACTCTGGTGGATCAGTTTTACTACAAAAGTTGAGCTTCTTTTGTTTGGAATGCATAAATACATTAAGAAATATAAATATAAAAACAATTGCTTAAAGCAATGTTGAATACTTCTGACAAAGATGAAAATCATTGTTGAAGGAGGAATAGATCAGGTGTGATGGGATAGAACAGCTTGTGGCGTCAGTTCACTAACAGTGTTTTAATAGTTGAATTGAATCATTTAGGTTCTTTCCTAGTGCTGAGGTTATCCACTTCAGATGGTTTGAAAGGGGGATTTTATTTTTTCAAATGGATATATCAAAACGTGTCTAGTGACTAGCATAAATAGATTCTAAGAAAGATATTCTGTAAGCAGAAAAGTTAGCTATTATTTGGCTGGTTGTATTTTCCTCACTATAAAAAGACTTTCACTACTAATACGTTCTTCCAAAACTCAATTTGGAGCATGGAGAAAATGCTCTTTTGCTTTTAGGTTGGAAGATAAAGAAAAATTTAGTTCAAGCATGTGGAAAGATCTGACTAACCCAAAGCTCTTTCCTTACGAAACAATGATACAATAATGCTCTTCTATGACCAGCTGTTATTCTAAACCTGCTGTGATAAACATTGAGATAGTTTTCCTTATTGGACGAAATAGCAACTTTTGTGTCACAAAATTCATCCTCTTGTTCATTCATCAATCTTTCAATCAGATGCTCGTTGATTATAATGACATGATGAAGATTCCCTTTCTCAAGGCTTTCATAGAGGAGTTAACTAGTGAGGTGGAGAAGTTAAGGTATTGAGATTGTTCTTTCACTAAGTTTATCTGATTTAGAGTGTGTTTTGGTATGGAGTGGAAGTCATATTTCAAGATAAATGTTTTCCTTAAAAATGTTTTCCGGTGTTTGGTTGGCGAGTGGGAAATGTTTTCCAGAAAAATGATATATTAAAAATTAATAATAATATTAGCAAACAGTTGTTTTCCAAATTACCAAACACTGAAAATGTACTTCTTCACAGGAAACATTTTCATGGAAAATGACTTCTCTTACCAACCATGCTGAAGTCTTTATGTTGTATTAGCTTCACCAAAAAAAAAAATCTCTGTTTAGTATTAGCCAATGCGCTTATCTTTAATACTCGAAAGTTTATTTCCTGTACGCAAGGTGGAAATCCGTGGTGGGCTGTGTCTTCTTGCTAGAAGACTAGAAATTTCCTTTACTGTTAAAAACCTAACATGTTCAACCTTTCTAGACCAGTTAAAACATAATCCATGCCATGCGATAACATGTACTTAGCATGCCAAGTGGCGCTTGTAATGGTTAGTACCTATTTGGCTCTTTAATTTTATGAATGAAAATATTGCATCTTATTAGCCTAAAACATTAATTTTGAAGAAATATAGGGTAAGTCAGTTGAGCAAAAAGCTACACATAAGGACTACTTACAAGTTGGCCAATTTGTTTACATTGGTAGTCTGGCCTAGATAGAAGTTGATTCTACTAGTTACAGTTACTTTTTTTCTACTCGTTTTGCAAACCATTTAGTCAGTACCAGTTAAATTCACGCCGTCTTGTATGTGAACACAGATATGACAATGAGGGAGAGGTTTCAAACCAAGATGTACATCTTCCAATCATTCTTCCAAAAGTTCCTGGTCGTTTTTACTACTACTTTGGCAAGCCAATTGAAACAGAAGGTATTTCAGTTTATTTGCGTAACCTGGCACATATGCTGGGGGTAATGGATCTCGGATGAGCTTTTACTTGTTTGCAGGGAGGAAGGAGGAACTTAAAAGCAGGGAGAAAGCACATGAATTATACTTGGAAGTGAAGTCTGAGGTTGAGAGATGCATTGATTACCTAAAGGAGAAAAGAGAGAATGATCCGTATAGAAGTATAATGGCCCGCCTCCCTTACCAGGCTAGCCATGGCTTTGATTCTGAAGTTCCCACCTTTGATTTATAGTACTTGTTTTTTATTTTTTTCACATATGTATATTTGATTCTTTTCTTATATATCCTGTGAAAGAACCATAAACAGGAAATGAATATATTGTTAAGAAGCAGCTATGCTTAATTTGATTTTTACTCGGGTATGTACTGGGAAACAGATGGCATGCATTTTGCAGCGACTGAATTGATCAGGATGGCATGTAATAGCGGCACTCAGCAACTCATAGTCTTAGGGCTAAAGGGCTACGTATAATTTCCTCATCCATTTTCTGTTTGTGTTCTATTTTGTTCCCCCAAACGTATATAACATGAACTAAGTTTAATAATGCCCATAAGCACTAAGGGAGGGTCTTGGTTTGTGCAGTGGACCACCTTGACAGTTTAGCTGTAGAAATAAAAGGAAATAGAGACCAAAAAAGACGTGTGGTCCCTTCATATAGGAAGAGTCGGCCAAAACCAAGTCTAATGAATGTTACAAGTGCCATTAAGAATAAAACTGGTAGTCCATATATGGGATGCGATTAACAACATAAATGCTTCTTTGATTTTCCTATTGTGGAAGTAGTTGTTGCGCAGCAGAGTAAGGAATTTCAGAACTAGTACATCTGAGTAATAAAGGAAATCAGAAGAATGAACAAGTTAGGAATGGTTTGTTTTAATTATATGATGAATTTGGTTTTGAAGCTCAACAGAATGCTTGCTTTGTTGGGGCTACAGGACAGAAGAGAATAAATATATGTTATCCTGTGCAGAGAATGAATTAAGTAGTTGATGATGAATTAATAAAGACAAGCCAATTACTTATTTTACTCACTTCTCTGCTCCATAATTGAAAGCATAACTAGTTACTATCACTTTCCCTCATTAATTACTCTGCTAACAAACATCCTTTCTAAGTCTCAACAATGCATGCATGCAACTACCCACATTATATTATTGACATCAAATTTCTTCATATAGTCTATGCTCTTTTCTAAAAACTAACCAAACGATTCATTGAATTTAACTTAAAAATCTTTTAATCAGTTGCTGCAGTCCAAAAAAATTAATTAAGAGAATAATTAGAGAGGAAACATTCATTACAGGATTTGACGATAAGTACATGTAAAACCATAAATGAAAAGAAACTAAAGCGATGACCATATCTGTAGAAAAGTTTTAAACTAGTACATGGAATCAGTAATGCATACATTAGATCTGACTCTTGCTTCAGTTGCTAGCTCACTATTCTAAAAAAGAAGAAGAAAAAGACTGAAAATCAAAGGGCTAATAAAAGCCAGAGAGCAATTTCTCCTACAAATGAAGGGTTAGGTCGAGATCGATGGGGGAGAGATCCTGGGGAGTGGAGAGAGTAGGAGCATCACCAGTAGTAGAAGTAAAATATCCATGATTGGGTGGAGGATAGAAACTGTCATGGGAGGATGAAGAAGAAGTAGAGAAAAGGGGGTTAAAGTTGTTGTTTGAAGGCGGCGGTGGTGGTTGGAGCTGGCAGCAGTAATTGTAGGGGTTCATGTCGTCGATGGTGATGTTTTGTTGAGGCATATTGTCGTCAAATGGGAAGCGGAGCATATTAGTGTTGTTGTTGGGGTCAGAAGTAGGAGTGGTGGAGAACATATTACGTCGAGAAGCGGCTCTTTCACGCTTGTGAGCATTCTGATGTCCCCCGAGTGCTTGAGAAGTGCAGAACTTGCGGGAACAATAGAGGCAGGAGAACATCCTAGAAGCTGGAAGTTTTGGTTTAGGTTTTGGGGTAGGAATGGTAGGTGGTTGATGATCCTCCTGCTGTTGGTTCCAGAAATCATAAACCAGTTGGGAGTGTTGGGCGTCGGCCATTACTGAATATTCTTGTTTTTCTTCGGAGAGGTAACTAGGTGTGGAGTGATGTGAATAAAAGGTGGTGACAGATGGATTATATGGCACAACAGAAGAGAGAGAGAGAGAGAGTGTGCTGGCTGTACTAGCAGCTGGATGCTGTTAATTTGTTTGTATTCATCTACGTATCAGCTCCACCTCCTTTAGTGCCACCCTCCGTTACACTTTTACTATTATATCATCATCATAAGTACACAATATTGTCATTAATCATAACTCAGACTAATACTAAACCTTTTTTTCCATTGGTTCATGGATCGCATATCTTACAACAAATTGTTTGTATAAATTTATCCTTTATTAATCCCTCTAATTTCCACGTCTACAATCTATATCTATTACTACAAATATATATAGCTGGTTTTTAAGCAAATATGATGAAAGCTCTTAATTTACATTTTTAGTATCTAGTCTTTTCCTTTTCGGCAGTACGCGGGGTACATTTTACACTTCCTCGGAATGCCTATTTACTACTCAAACATCAAGTTAGTCCCTCCTCCTCAAATTTTTTCTTATTAATTAGAATAATTTTACCTTCTACTTATGTCTTAAGATATACTCTCTCCCCCTTAATTTAGGTGATATAGTTTAAATTTTAAGAGTCAACGAACTTTTTTTTTTTATGGGAATTTCTTTATATATGCCTTTTAAATTTTTTAAACCGCTTATTATTATGCTTTATAATACTTTTTATTGTTTTCCAAAAAAAAAAAGCCTTAAAGCTTCTATGTCTGAATTATGTCATATAAATTGAGATGAGCGAGTATGTAGTTTCTCTTCATTTAATATTTACTTTTACCACGAGGTGTTTTGTAGTTTTCAAAAACAATTATTTATTTGTGTAAATAGAAAAAGTATAATAAACTATTTCATTATTTTTAGAAATCAGGGCGATGGAAGTAGCAATGCAAGATAGTTTTCGAGTTTTGAGTTAGTATGTGTAAAATACGGACACAAACAATAGGTGTAAAGAATATAATTTTTAAAATATTGGTTAGTAGGTATATAAATGAAAAGATTAAGAGTAATTGATGAATGAGAAAAGGGTATGGGTGGTACTTGAGAGTGGTTTAACAACATTCATTCAGGTAAGAGTATATCTTTCTTTAAGGAAAAAAAGTGATTGACAAGCTGAAGGAAATCTAAGCTCATAGAATGGACTCCTATTTCCCATAGGCAGATTGAGGTATGGCGTGTCAACAACTACTGCTTTTCAGACATTAACGAGTAGGATAGGATATTAAAACTTACTGGTTACAAGGCGATAACAAAATTGTGGATAGGGGGCATATTATATGAGTAGAAAAGGACAATTAGTTTGTTAGAGTAGATGACAACGTGTCTCACAAATAAATGGAGAGACAGTAACAACTAGCTAGTGGGAATTGGAATCACAACTCCTGTCGGAGATTCCAAAACTGCTATTCCCTATATGCACAACTTGCACTTTAACAACACCCAACTCAAATAATCACCACTTTGGTAAATGTAGATGACCAATTCTTAGCATCAAATTTCAACCACTTGGAATCTACCTTCAAGATTGCACACATCTCACATCCACACGCAAAATTTAATTTGTTCCTTCTGTTAATGTATTAGCTTTGAAGATATGCTTCAACTGTAAATTGGAATCTTCTTCATCCAAAGGAATTTGATTGATTTTTTTTTTCCCATCTCATCGTTCCTCCCCAGGGGTATGTTGTTGTTATCGTTTAACTTGTTCTTGAAACCCAGGCGAGAGAAAATGAATTAACGGAAAAGGTCAAGTAGTATCATGCAAAACGCATTGTTGAAATTTGCTAAAGTATTTAGCCACATTCCGGCTAATGACACCATCTCAAGGACGGTGGTTGAAAAGTTGGACCATTTAGTGAGAAAAATTGGAGAAACAAAAAGAATATGGTTCGACGCTCGTCTGTACAGAAGCAAGCTTGATACAAACAGATGAACAATCGTGCAGATACCACGTTTGACCGATGCCTCCTTAACCTACAACTCTGCAGCAATTTTGGTTAAGACTCACATTCTTCATCCACTCTCTTTTATAATGTGAACAAAACACACATGAAGGATCCTCCATTAGTAACTCAGATTTGGATGTTCTCTCTGTCAAGCCATTAAAACAGCCTTACTTTCTATTCCTTCACTCTTTTCAATCCAAAAGTAAAGACACGGATCCACCATTGCCACCCTTCTATTAAATGGTCATTTTAGGGTGCCTTATACTCTTCCTAAGATTACCACGCTGGCCATTTTCCCTACATTTTGATCAACCAATAAAACCAAAAATCTTCATGAAGCTATATCTTCTAATTCCCCCTATCCCCCTCCTAATCACCTGGCAAATCTCAGCCAGCACATTGCAGAACTTCAGGAATCATGCCACTTGAATGGAGTTCACAGATAAGTCACAACTCGAGGAAAGGTCACCAAGAAATGTACATCCAGGCACGTACAAGGATAAAAAAAGAACTAGTATTGATATCAAGTAGTCGTGGAAGGATCTCCCACTGGCATTTCCTTGTAGAAAAGCAGCATCTAGGATCACAAGAGGATGTAGATACATACATATTCACAGTATAAATTTCACTTCATGAGCATGACATTTTCTGCATAAAGTAAAGCAAAATAATTGCAAAGGCAGATCCATAATTCAGACTTGATGGACCTTCTTAAATTCTTACCATTGAATCCACAGCACTTTTGACACAGATTTTAAGTTTGATATTTATTGAAAGGTTACTAGAATTTCACATATATTTGTACTCTGTTAAAATTATTGGTGTTCAATTGAACCCAATGAATAAGAGCTAGATACATCTTTGTCTGATTGCATGACATACCTGTAACATTTTAGTGGGCAAAGATTTAAAGGAGTGAGTTTCTGGGTAGCTCAATGTTTGAGTGAACAGAGATAAAAGTGGTTTGAAACGTGATTTGCAAATTAACAATTAGAAGAGAGTTTCATCCAACGAGAGTAAGATATATATATGCACAGAAGTACAACATTTACAATACTTGCATACATGACCATTAAGAATTACTCTCACAATACCAGAAGTCATACAACTGCAAGAGCATCAAGTATTGTCATCATTCTCCAACTTCAGCTCAGCACTTAAGCTCCAAACAACAAATGTTGATTCTGAAAATAATAATTTGAATAACATCAAAAACATTCATTAGATCTTCTAATAAAGAACCACCGCATTCAGTTGTATATCTAAGACTTCTTTTGTAAGTTAATTGTACACTGACTTGTTCAATATGATTAGTTTGATCAACTATATACTTTTTCTAATTCAGTCTCAAGTCACCTGCATTTGTTAACATGACTATAAAATGAGTAAATGCAATTAGCAGGAAGCAATGCTAATGTTGATTTTCCTCTGGAAAAAAAACATCACTTTAGGCTACATAGTAAAAAAATAAGTCCTTGCAATAAAAACCTCTTAAGAATTACCCTTTTCTCTTTTCTGCACCCTCCCTTTATCTCCTTCTTAATCTTCCCTCTCCAACTACTCACAGCATCTTAGTCATATCCACAAATGCAACTTTCCTTCATGATTCAGCATGCATATCACTCTCAGTTATGTATTTTTTTATTTGATCTAATCTTTTCTCCAGATATAGTTCTACATATCACATGTTAGATACAGCTAAGTATCATTATCAACATTGGTAGAAATTGAAAATATGAGATAAATGAAAGGATCATGTGACTTGATAATTTGGTTGCCATCATCTGAAAGAGCAAGCCTAGTAAGAGGTATGAGACCTCCAGAATAATGTTAGCTTTTCTACATTGATAAAGATAAATAAATTCAAAGTCCAGCTAATTAGAAGGATGATTAAAAGAAAATCACCAAACACCCCTGTGAACAATGTTGATAAGAACTAACCAAAATAATTGGTATTGGTGGTGAATAAAACTAAAATGGCCTGGCAGCTTCTTCCATCAACTTCTTCGCTCTCATCAATCTCTCTACCTCCTTCAGAGTCTGAAATCACAATAAAATAGAATGCTTACATGGTCAATTAGCAAATAAAATAAAATAAAATAGATATATATCCTCCCACTTCATGGAGAATTTTCTTTTACCTCCAAAACCATATCTTCTGCAGTCACCGCATCCAATGTATCATAGCCTAACCGAGAGGAAACATCTGCAAAGGAAAAATACGCTGTTAAAATACAGCAAAAGAGATGTTAGTGCTACTGAGTATGAAGCAAATAGAAAATTACTCTGTAGTGCAATAGTTGTATCAGCTGTAGCATATCCATTACGGCTATCTTCATAAATAGCAGTTAATTGAGTCAACACCTGATACCATGGTAAGCTAAAAAATCAGCATAGCGCAACAGCTGAAGAAATCCACAAACAAGAGGCATCATTAAGTTAGAGAGGATGATTATCATTAAATATGAGCAAAATATCTCTGTTTGTCTAGCTATTTGGGTTGAAGTCATCAGAAACTGACCTCGGAATATGATCCATTTATTATTTCAGCAGCAGGAAGCTGAAAATTCTCCTCCACAATCTGCTTGGCAACCATATCCAAGGGGACATCGATCCATATTGATATGCCGTGTCTCATAAGTGCCCTATAAAAATCAAGTTATGATCAAGAACAAGCGTTTCTTTTCTTTTCTTGTCAGGGGAGAAAAAAAAACATAATTAGCAGCATTCATACAGATTAGCTGCACATTGAACAGCACCATTCCCAGCAGAAACAACAAGGCGACCCATGGATGACAACTGCTTCAGTACCTCCGTCTGCAGTAGCAAAATTGGTTTTGGTCATTAATCTCATCACAGAGAAGCAGTAAAAGACAGCATTTGGACATTTGGAAGCCACCTCGGAATCTCGAAAACCTTTCAAGTCGGTCTTCATAAAGGACCTGACAGCATCCTTTCCTCCCAAAGCTTCTTCGACGACACTATCACTGCAATAGATTAAGGTAACAACATGAGATACTGGACATGGTTATCATCTTTGTGGTAAAAAACGTGAACTTATGACCTGTCAAAATAATAATAGCGCAGTGCCTCTGCAAGAAGTTGAGCCGAGTTGGATTTGATGGGGCTGTACATTCCTTTCAATTCAAAGAAACATAATTACGTGAGTTTTTGGCAAAGCATAATTAGTCCCATGACAAAGAGCACAAGAAATTGGAAGTAGTTAATTGAAAGACAAACTGGATAAAACGAGAGATGAAACAAAGAGAATGAAGGGAGAAAAATAATACCCACCCACAAGGAATAAACAAGTTCCTTTCAAGTCTGGGGATATCTGTGCTGCTTTCCTCTGAATCACAAGAATTGAATAAGTTAAAAAAGAAACATTCCATCCAATGTTTGGTTAGTCTTACCTTGACAGTTAACGAAAGATCAAATTGAGCGGTGGAATCTGAAAATGGTAAAAGCCAGGTTACATGAGATAGCTACCAGAAAAACTAATGGTGGATTTGAACTCGAAGGCTACGTATCAGTTGAAAATCGAAGCTCACCATGGTTAGAGAGTGCTCTGGGCTTGAGGTGATGGCAGTTAGCAGATTGAGAATGACCCACAAATGGCTGAGGCAATTGGAGCGCCTTCATTTTTTCTTCCCCTTATCGACTTCAAATAAACTAGCACCTTCTAATCACTTAAATTGCCAAGGACAGTAGTATAAAATTTTCGACTTTTACTGTTTTTTCCCCTAGTTTGTATTAATCAACCAAATCCAACTTCATATATCCCCAACTCCATTTGAAGAAACTTATGAGGCCAAATCTTTGAAATTGTTTTTTTTTTTTAAAAAATAAATGTTGATAACGTTTCTTTTCATTTATGCTCTTAGTCGATTTAATTTTGAACCTACATATCTATCACGCAGTGAAAGATTGAATTTGAGGCCAAAAACATTCTATTAAACTCAACATAGAAAGAATTAAATCATTACGCTTTTGTGAAAGATATTCTACTACAGACATTCTCGTCATTAGTTCATTTCATATTCCTCAATAAGTTAGTTCCCGCATGAATCTTTTGTCAGCATTTTGATCCTGAAAGCAAATGAATATTTAAAGGGAGATAATTTAAACTGCCATACGCTCAAACATTGCTACTTTTTCTTTCACAACAAGTGATGTCATAACTAACTTGTAATCCACCAAGTGCATGTTGCCTTTCTCCAGACATGAATAGACTGCTTTTAAAAGAACATAACTGAGGACCATTCTTCATTTGACTTTTCTTCTCAAAGGCTTCCCCAAATGCTAGAAGGGGCCGCAAGATCAAAATTGTGGCAGGGAGCTCACGTTACATTCCCGTAAGATACATGGTGAACATTCAAACGAACAAAATAAAACCTTACATTAATAACATATGTACAAATCCCACTCCCGCAATAATGCTTGTGGAAAACAAACTCTACACCCCCAAAACCAAAATCAAAAAATACGTCACCGTCTACAATGGCTTACATATATCAGCTCCTACCTGCATCCACCAAAATTAACATGTCAAAGATAATGGGGGAGGAAACCAGTTTTAGCAATCACATGAAAACCAATGCATTCTCCTAACTCATTATAACCTCTTTTAGCTATAGAAATACTTCAATTACTTCACAACCCACCCCACCCGAACAACCAACCAAGCTGACATAGTTTTCCAGAGAAGATTTGACCAGGTGGAGGGTGGAAGATTAGACAAGACCAACACAACATTTTTCTTTATACTTGGAACCCTTTTTTCTCCTTATCAAAAGACTCAGGCAGATCTCATAATCAGGACCATTTCTGAATTTATCTCTAGCTCTGAAAAAGAAATAAGATACTTATCTGGCAACAGTATAGTTGCCTAGTTACTACTAATCAAGGTATTTTACCTCTGATTTGCCCAGAATTTGAAGCATTCGAAAGAGAGAGAGGTGTTAATGGAGGAGAGCACATCACATCGCCCTTGCCTTTTCTTTGAGGAGATTCTAGTAGCTGGGCAACATGTAGTGCCATTGCTCTCTGATTATTGGAAGGTATAGAAAAACTCCTAGGAATGGTTAATGGAGGAAGTGGTAGTGGAGAACCCGTATTTGATGCCAGAACAGGGCTCTGACTTCTTGGTGACATTTCTTGATTTCTGTTGACTAAGGGTGCAGAGTGCCCAAATGCAGTTGAACTTGATGGCTTGGAGGCCAATAAGCCAGGGGGGCGGGGGAGCTCATGAAGCTCACTTATTTTTGGTGAAGAAACAAGGGGAGGTGAAGCACTGTAAGATACATCTACAGTCGGTGGTGGCTGAGTTATTGGTGTTCCAGAAGCCAATCCAGGTTCAAGAAGAGGCCGTTCAGCCAAGCCAATAGGTCCACTGGCAGATGACAGCGGCTTGCTGGATGAAGGCTTACTTGCTAATGGACCTGAGAAAGCAAGTCTTCTTATCTTTCTGGCATCGATTCCATTTTGTATGTCATTTTGTGGGAGAGAAGTTCCCTCAGCAAGAGGCTGGGGTAGTGGAGTGGAGAAAGTGTGATCTTTATTCTCTTGAGCAGAGGATTGGCCTTTTGCAAGAGTGTCTGTTGACAAGTTATCATCTGCAAATTTAGAGTATTTATCCATATTAAGCGGGGAAGAATGCCACTGGTTATTGCTGCCTCCACTAGTATTTGGGGTACTTGACTGAAGAAGGGAAACACTTGTCCTTGAACTCGAACTTTTAGCAGCAGCTGGAGTCGGTAAGACATATGTGTGAAATTTCGGGACAGATGTCTGTGCTTGTTTGATTCTATCAGAAATATCCGATTTCTCCGCAAATATTGGAGCAGAATGACTCACTACACGTGGTTGCCTAGTAAAAACCTGCTCTTGGTTTTTGCCCAAATCCAACTGCAAGAAAAGATCTTTCAAATTAAACAAGCAACATCTCACAAGTTGATGATAAGAAATGCACAGAGGACACAAGAATCTGAGCATCCAACTGAAAATCTCAGGGCAAAGTGTGGAGTAGCTCAAAACCTTAATAAAACCCTTTTGAAAGTCCTTACACAAGCCATATGGGAAAAATATATAGCTAACATAATGTTTACTAATTACTAGATACAGAAGAGGAAAAACTTTACCTCCACTTCCTCCATCCCAGAGGTTAGGGTACTTGGAGCATCCGCGGGATCAAACTGCCAAAGTCAGGCATATTAGACCAAAATCCAGCATTTTGCAAATTAAGCAAGACATCATCTAAGATCAGATTTTGGTAATGCATATAATATCACTATAGATCTTGACTGTCAATCACTACAGATCTCAACTGTCACTCTTCCCAACTGTCTCTTTCTATATACACACAGACACAGGCGGAAAGGTGCATTGAATGAGTACAAGAAATTGATCAAGGGATGTAATGTCACAGAAGGGCAAATGCAGTAACAAAAAGGCTTATAGTTATAGCTGATTTTAGTAGTTGAGAGATTGGAATCAGTTTATGTAGAAATGCGTTGGCGGACCTTAGGAAAACCAAAAGACTTTTTTTCTTTGCTGCTTGGAAACTAGCACTTGATCACTTTACCGGATACGCCAAAATAATTGGATGTGGCGCGTGTGAACTAGAAACATATAGTGATAGCCAGCTTTCTTGTGGTTATTACCAGAAAAGGGCAGTGAAACAGCATTTAAGACTCGACACGCAACCAAAAGCTTTAAAAATCAAGATCTCCAGGATAAACCCAAAAGAAGGATGCAGGCAGCTCACAATCTTCCACAAAGGGAAAAGGAGTCATGACAGCAATATGGTAACATACCTCCATGGAATCCCTCAATGGGAAAGAGTCATTTGCTTCATGCTTATTTTTTCTATAGTCAAAACTCAATTCACCATCATCATTAGCCTCATAGCTCTTGCCTCCATCCTCGCTATCGTCCAATTCAACAGGTTGATAGTCAATGTGTTGGTTTTCAGCAACCATCCTTATTTGTGGTTCAACCGATTCAAGTGATTTAAGTCCTTTACGGAAGAAATTCAGCTGGTGCAAAAAAAGAAAAATTAGTCAGACAAGTACTACCTGATTCAAGAAAAAGATTGATAACCAATAAAGTAGTAAATGGAGCTATGAGAATGCACAAGGACACCTGTGCTCTGTGGTGACGAGCTGCCTGGGTTAAAAGGCTGCGACATTGCCCCTGCTTCAGAGATTGTACACGGAAAATGCAAAGTCTTGCCATTTCCTCATAGTCCTCCCGAGCTGCCTGTAATTGCTGAGAAGTAAAATTCTCCCCCTTTCCACCCTTTCCCCTTTTTGCCATATACTCATACACCTCCCTGCAGATCATGCCTGATGTTAGCAAGACTTGATTGAAATTTTATTTTTAAAAAAGGATATCTGCACCATGTCAAAAGACACATGAAGAGGGCTACCTTTTTTCATCACACTGCAGTTTCATCTCCTGCATCAAGGAAGAGGATACAACCGACTGAGTAATGAGGAAACAATGGAAAAATTTTTACATAGACGTGTTCTATAATCAGCCTCCAAAGGTGCATCAGTCTGGCAGTCGATTCAAATTAATAGATCTGTTTGGTTTGATCAACAAAATTGTTTTTGCTCATCTGATTGACTGGTTATTTAGGTTAATTCATTTTATCAGTCATAGAAGTAATACTTAGCTATAATTATTGATGTTTAACAGGATTGGCAAACACTACTCTGATTAAAACAACCAAATTAATGGCAAAAAGAAATAAACTGTTTAATTGAAATAATCCAAACCAACCAACCAAGTCGTCTACATATAGGGATTATTGGTGTAAAAATATTGTCTATAATTTCAAACTCTATCAGATAGCAAAGAGGCCAAAGTAGTGACACGTCTATTAGGAACTCCACCCAGTGAAGACTCTATTACAGCCTTTAATGCGGGAGATCTTCAACTAAGTTGGCAAAAGGGAGACACTGAAAAATATCAAGTAAAAACTCAGCATAAGTGTAAGTTGTACCTAGGTCAAAGCCATTAAAAGAGAACTAAATATCAGTAAGAATAAAGAATTGATTTTTTTTATGAAAAGGCAAACCCGCAGCCGCTATCCTTCGGGTGTACACAGGATAAAATCGCAATTCCTATGCAATAGCTCACAAACCACACAAGAGAGATAATCCGCACTAGACATACTTGGTCTGACGAGCTCGACCCAGAAGGCAAATCCTAGCTTTCGCTGACAAGGAGTTTCGAACTTGAAAACTCCAACATGGAAGTCCCAAGCCTAAACCACTAAGCCACCCCAGAGGGTTAGGACCATACAATTAGCATGACTTAGTATAAATAGTTTCCAAATTAAACTCCCTCCGTTCATCTTTACTTGTCCACTATACTAAAAGTAGATGTCCAACAATACTTGTCCACTTTATGAAATCAAGAGTTTTTTTACACTTAGTTCCAAATTTACCCTTATCACTAATTATAATCATTTCTCTGTTACATTTTTTAAGATGTTGTATATTCAAAGGATGACTTGGTAAAATTAATCCTATTATTTATTGTTTCTTAATTCCTATGCCAAGTCAATAGTGGGTAACTATTGTTAGATGGAACGAGTAGGAGTCAAATGACATTGGCAATGAAGATCAACAAAGATCAACCTGCATCAGTACCGTAGAAGCAATTCCCTGAAAGAAACAGAAACAAGATCAAAAGAAATTTCAGGTAGCATGCAGAACGAAGTCACTCTGGATCTCTACATCTTCTTGGTATATGGACATCATAGCTACTGAAACAGCTTGGCAACCATTAACTTGATAGAATCTAATTCATTTCAGAATATGTTAGGCTGAATCACTATGACAAAATTTCTCAAACTCAACCAGTCAACTCGGTCTGCTAATTGGCTGCAGCAAAAGACCAGTACCAAAAATGAGAACCTCAGGATGGGGTGCCACTAAAAGTGGGGTTATTGAAGATGAGAAAGAAGAGAAATGGAAATCATCGCCATTCTTTAATATTGGGAAGTTGCATGTAGATAAAAAAATATAGTACAGAAAACCCAAGACTGGAACAGTTAACAACTACTCCCTCCGTTTCAATTTTCTGCTTTCGACTTGGGACGGAGTTTTAAGTAAGGAAGACTTTCGAATCTTGTGGTCGTAAATAAAAGATATGAAGAATGTACTAAAATGTCCTTTAATCTTATGGACAACATACAACGGGAAAAGTTGAAATTAAACAAAAAAGGAAAGAGACTTCCTTTTAGAAAAGGACTAAAAAGGAAAAGAAGACAAATAAATCGAAACACAAGGAGTAATAAACAGAAGTGGGAAAGGATGACGAAACATAAACTCTCAAAAGGAACTAGAAGTAAATAACAAAATCAGAAAAGAACAAACCTCCACTTTCCGAAGTTCACTTAGAAGAGATTCAGATGGGTTTGTGATAGTTAGAATGATATGGGAACGCTGCAATACAGAAAGCAAAAGTCATAATCACATTCAGTTTAATTTGGTAGAATGATTATTAAAGAGAGAAAGAACAGGCACTGACATAGCAGTCCACGAATTTCTGAAGTTCTAATTGTACTCCTCCAAGCATTGACAGTGCTTTGCCTGCATATAGATAGTATTTGAGAGAGAAAACAATAATAAATAAAAAAATATGTAAGAATAGGCAAGTCCATCTTTAAACAGTATATTACATATTTTTAAGCATCCCCCCCCCCCCAAAAAAAAGAAAATGAAAACTAAGCAAACAGAAAAGGAACAAAAATGGATAGAGAAAAGATGTTACACGTGTCTACTCATTTAAAAACAGATCTATGTGTGCGCAATCAGATTTTAAATAAGAGAACAAGAAGAACATATATCATAAATAATTATATCAGACACCGGAAAATACTAAGACAAGAATTTGTCCCATTTGGTATTACTATACTCTTTTTGCTTTCTACATTAGTTACACTGTTGGTGGGCTTCGGATAACACAATGATCAGTGCGAAATTAACAATTCCCACAGTTCCTAATATCATTTGAAATGATGGGCTGATTGTGATCAAGTTGACAAGCTGAGACACAGTGGCAGAGCTAAAAAACATTTTTTCGGTAGTATATGATTTGGATTGAAGTGTAAAGGTAAAAGTGGTCCAAATACTGTCTTAGAACACAGATTCAAATCCTAGGTATGACATTCTAGTCTTTTTTTAAAAAATCTCGTATGACTTCCTGGCTCTGCCTCTGCTAAGACCCCAAACAAAAAGTTCTGAACCAGTGAAAGCCAGAGCTTCTGCAAGGCACAGGTACAAGTATAATGTAAATCACAATAGGATTATACAAAGAGACTTAAACGTAGGTTCACTTACGATTTTCTCCATCACCATTCAATGCAATTTTCTCCAATAGGCAGGTTCCCATTTCCATCAAGGATTCTGAAAATTCTGGGAAAGGAAACCAGAAAAGTGATAATCACTTTGATGAGCTAAATATAGGGATTCTTTTTGTGAAGTAACTAAATAGGCAATGGCTTTCATATAAAGACTAAAATAAAGTGGGGGAAAGGGTTTCATTTCTTGATCCTGTTACCCAATGTCACAAATACGAAATGAACTTTAGATGCTTCCATAGAACCCATTACAAAAGTATTGTTACTTATCCTACTTTTCTTTGTGGATCATATATGATCTGACATTTATGGTAAACCTAGGAGTGAAGATGAATAACATAGCTAATAAACTAATACCATAGGCACTATTAGCCGCAGCTGCTGCTGCAGATAGTAAGCTGTCATAGCAATCTCTCATGTCTTTCATATCCTGCAGAAGAAAAAATTCCACTTAGAGTGCATGAGTAAAAATCGAAAAAGGAAAACGAATGGGTGGAGTTGACTGAGAAATCAGATTTGTAAGCTGGGCAGAAATGAATTGATATTAGGGCAAAAACCTGCAAGGAAATACGGGTCGGGGTTAGAGGAAAGGAAAGAAAGAGGAATCGGAAACCCTAATTTAGAAGGGTACCTGTGAAGCCTGAGAGAGGCCATCTAAATGCAACAAAATCTGCTGATCCTTCTTGTCCTTGTGCAGTGCAAACTTCTTCAGCTTTCCGAGAGACGACTTCATCATAAATTAAAATCCAATACTGCCTGGCTTCAGATTTACTATTGATCTCTCTCTCACCTAATCGCGCGCGCACACTCTCTGTGTTATAATGATTTTGTGGGGTTGCAGTCAGTACGCCGGAGGCCGGAGAAAATATTTATTTTTAGAATTGAAATAAATTTAGTAGTCCGTAGTAATTGTTGCAGAGGGATGGGAGGGAGGAGCTTATTAGTTTTACCAAGAAAATTCTAATGTCATGCGCCCAAGTCAGAAAGGCAACTGCCTCTCTTCGTAAACACGTCTCTACTTTGACCCATTTTCTCTCCCCTTAATTACTCCTCCACACTAACACTACCTTAATTACTTTTACCCTCCTCCTCTCCCATTTTATTACTACTATTAGTTAACAAATTAATTATTACATTAGTGGTGGTAATGATCGTAAATAATGGATGATGATTTGTAGCTAAATGACGATAGTTGATAACAGAAGACAGTCATAAATAAGGATAACTGTTTATAGTGATTGTGAGGATGATGATTTGTAGCTAAATGGCGACAGTTCATAACAGAAGACAGTAGCGTTATAGTGATGACGATAATGACCATAAATAAGGATAACTGTTTGTAGTGATTGCGAAGATGATGATTTATAGCTAAGTGGCGACAGTTGATAACAGAAGACAGTAGTGTTGTAGGGATGACGATAATGACCATAAATAAAGATAATTGTTTGTACTGATTACGAGGATGCTGATTTGTTGCTAAGTGGCGACAGTTGATAACAGAAGACAGTAGCGCTGTAGTAATGACAATAACGATAAAACTAATGGAATAATGATAAATTGCATATCATTTTCATCGAAATATTTGAACAAGCATTTTAATGATATTAGAATTTTCTATAAAATTTTAATAATTAAAAATTGAATGAGTAAGATTTAGATTAAAAAGGAGATAGTGGCAGCGATTATGGGAGGCATGATACACCACATTTGGAGGGGGCTAGAAACCGGAGATTATACAAAGGAATTGGTGTACAAAGAAGTGATATAGCAGAGATAGTAAAAATGGAGGCATGATACACCATATTTAGAGGGGGCTAGAAACGAGAGATTGTACAAATAAGTTGGTGTACAAAGAAGTGATATAGTAAAGATAATAAAAATGAATATTGTAAACAAAATAGAGTTTTTTAAGCTTTCAAGTGAGCTTAATGGAGCAGAATTTTTTGACATTTTTTTTTTTATGTTAAATCAGTCAACTTCTTTTTCCTCTGAGGCCTAAGGATTGATTATTAATGGTAATTTCACGATGTTACCAAAAAGATTCAGATTAAAAATTACATAGACTTAATGATTCAAACATGAATGATTAATGCATTTAAAATTAAATGCAAGCAATGGGACTTGAGTGCGCTACTAGCTCTCAACCTCAACTCTTCTGCCTAGGCATTTTATTTTGTTATTATTATTTTCTAATAAATAGATATTTTAACTTGCCAAAATTTTTCACGTTCAAACTCTGCAATTTTCTAACAACAATTATGTAGTAGAAGAGATCATTATGAAATCATTCCAAATAAGAACAATTTAGTATGAAGAGGTTGATAAAAAAATACTCATATAACATGATTCACATCCACAATTTGCATATCATAGTCAATGAAGAATTATTTGGTAAAGCGTATAAGAATAATGTAAAACAACCTTTACATTAGTAATGCATGTATTAGTCATGCTTTCATTAAATATTTTTATACATTGTTTGATTTGATGCAATGCATAAAAATAAGATAGCTTTTACAATAATGATGAAAAAGATGTAAAAAGAAAAAGATTTTGATGGGCAATTGGATTTTTAATCATGTTAATGCATGCACTAAGACTTTTTACCATTATATTACTAATTCCTAAAAATATATAATATTTAGTAATACACACCTTAATATATACCTAAAAGTGTATAACTAATATAAGCATTAATTAATTATATATAGCATGAAAAAATATACCGAACAAGGTACTATGAATACACCAAATTATTGCATGCATTATTTCATACTAACACACTCTAGTGAACGTAATTTTCATTAGAGCAAATAAGAAAGACATGGTATGAGACAAAAGGCAACATACCGTAACAATAACATTTTGGGTGTGATTCCGCAAAGAAAATGGGCAACTGTATGCAGAGCAATAGCGAGAATCGGACGGAAGTCCAAGACCCATACATGAAAGGAAAAGGAAAATAAAATGGACTGCGTATTTGCAAGCTCACTGGTGGTCTTATTGCTCATGGTAGTCTCAGAGCCTACTTCACATTTGTTGATGTAAATAAACGAAATTACGCCTAAACTTAAAAGAAAATAAATGTATAGTTAGTGTATATTTGTGTATCATAATGTATATTTAACGTATAGCTCATGTATAAGTAATATACATTGTATAGTTTCTATAACTTTTGACAAATTATATTGTATAGTCATGTGTAGTTTCGTTGATTTTGGGTTATGTTATATTTACATAAAAACATGTAACTATATTGGAGTTACTTAATTTTTATAATACATTTTAATTTGCTTGTCATGTTTTGATTTGATACGGAGTTTAAGAAATTAGTAGAGGAGATTTTTAAATCTTATCATCTTTTGATTTTATGGAATTAAACATATCATGTAAAAACATGAAATTAAAGAGTTGTTATTAGAAAATGAAAGAGGTAGTCTTTTTTAACGAACTAGAAAAGAAAGTAGGACAAATAAGAGACATTATAAGAATTTGTCTCTCACTTTGTCTTGTGGAGAGTCAATAACAAGGTTAGTACTGTCCAACTTTTGCGAATGCTAGATCACAAACATGATATAAAGATCAATTACTTGTACTTGTTGATCTAATTCCAGTGATTGTTTACAAGAGATATGAGGGGGAGGGTGGATCCCTTTGGTCTTGCAACATTTGATGATCAAGAAGCCTCTTTTTTCTGGTACCAGTCCTTTCCATTCTTGGATATTATTAATTTCTTCTGGCATATGCAAAAGATGTATATAATGTTAACAATCTACCACGAATAATATATAACGTGTATACATATGGTAAAATCGAAGGGCAATTTTTGTTCCAATAAGTAAACCGCTGGTTTTGGCCAACTGCTCTCCAGTAACCACAACCTCCATTTGTTTTGCAGAAGAAATAGCTCAAGTCCACATAGGCAGGAGAAAAAGAGCCAAAAACATGGAGTAGTTGAGGCAGGCAAAGGAATGGAAATTATTTTTCATGAAACCTGAACCCATGGGCAGATTTTGCCGCCACCATGACTGGAAATGATAACACTCCCTTGCGGACAGGCAGTGGGAAACGTGCAACAATATTTTTGAAGAAAAGATGGGCGCCATGTGATCCCCCTCTTCTCAATAAACAAACAACAACACAGCATGGGTCAGTCTAGTGAACATATTTTCTTCCATTCGTAGCTATAAAAGGCCTGCCCAACTGCCTGAGACCTCTTTTGTTGACTATTATAATACAACTAAATCACTATTTATTATTTTCCATAAAAGCAAATATATTGCACATTTGTCACAAATGGCTGCTGCCCACTCTCTCCTGAGGTTCCTCTTTTCATCATTTCTAGTAACTTTCTCCATACTCATCATAAAGAATTTACAAACAGACCAACCCATACTTGCCTTAAATTAGCCAATTCGTTTGTTTACGGTCCATCTAAAATTAATTCAATTCAAACATTTTACACCAGAATCCTGTGATAGTAATGGCGATGTTAATTTGCAAATCACACGAATATTTTGATATAGATGTTACCTTACGATTACAGAGTAGCCAATATGACTAGAAAAAATGACAGGACAAAGCTTTAAGAGGAAGAAAAACAATGGCAAAGGCTGAAGGGTCCTCTATCCAAATTTCTACACTATTATATAAGTATGACAATCCCGGTGACAAGGGGGTTAAATGAAGAGTTCAGGCTAGTAAACAACAACTATCTACAATCATCAAACGAGGGTAAGCAAGTGTTATTGTATCAATTCGGGGATAAGTTTGAGCAGAAAAGCCAATTCCCTCTGTGAGAATTGAGGTCTATTTTGAACCTTTTCCTCCCCTTCCAGCAATATCTCATCTTCAACCTCCTCTGGCTTCTTCACAAGCTTACACACAGCCGCTGTTACTTCTTCAACAAAATCCACTATCACTCCATCAATGCCCATCAGATGTTGCATATACACAGCTTCAGGCACATTACTGATACACACAACACATAGTTAGCGTCCGTATAGACACAAAAAATAAAATATCTGAATCAATATTGACTTACTTCAATTTGCCGTAGGTCAGTAAAGAGAGCTTCGACTCTTTGATTTTGTTAACTGCTCCTGGATTCCTGAATACGCCTTTCACCTCTGAAACAATCCCTTCCAAACCACCCTCTAGGCACAGTTTAGTGGCCTCTTCCAACGAGTTCCTTCGAACATCATAGTAAATCTCTGTACCTCCATTTGTGAGGAAAAATACCTGCGAGATTTTAGTGCCAAAAGTCAAAATCACTTGTTGAGGGGATTTAAGACTGACAGATTCCAAACGTACCGGATAGGAGGTTTGGAGATTCTTAACAAGCAGGGCAGCATCAGGCTGAAAACTTGAGAAAATAATTGGTCTGCCTTTAGCATACTCTAATACAACATGTAAGACGGCTTTAATAACGTGGATGAGGTAGTCTTGTTGATAAACAATGTGGTCATCGAATTTGAGCTCAATGTTGAAACCAACAGATGGATTTACTTTCTCAAAAGCTTCTTTTAAGGTACATGCTGAATCATCGGTTTCAACAATCCAGCTAACAATTTTTCCATCTTTTGTTTTCCTCATTAATGGTTTCCCAGCGAGACCTTCTTCCTTTTGGGGTCCATAGCTAAGAAATTCAGCAAGCGACAACTCAGTAATTCTCCTTTCATAAATTGTACCCTGCAAAAATTAAATAATTCCAACGATGAGAATCAAGATCAAAGTACATAAAGAGAGAGGGGATTGGAGATTAAAAGAGCTTACATTATCTTGAGTGAGAATGAAATCGTCGTGAAAAATGACAGGGCAATCATCCTTTGTCACCTACAAAAAATGACATTTACTTCTTTACTTTCCCGTCAAAGCCCAAAGGCTCTTTACTCCAAGTAATCAGCAACTTTTTTCACGCAAGAGTAAGACATCTATTAATTTGCAATCCCAAAAGATGGCAGAGAGAGAAAAAAAGAGAGATAAATCAGTATACCATCACAGAATACCGCTCATGAAAAACTGGGGGCTCAAACTAGAGTAATTTTTTGGCCAGGAATATAAGAAATTGTCCCAGTAAATCAAAAAATGAGGGTGGATAGAAATTTTCTAAATAAAAGAAAACAAACATTGTACGCGAAAGAAAAAAAAAAGTTCTGTGGGGTCCCATGCTTTGGCCGGAGTATGGTAGGGTACCTGAACGTCAAATTCAATAAAATCGATTGGGTAATTAGCAGCTGCGTTGAAAGAAAGAATGGAATTTTCCTTAACGGCCTTCATTTTCAGATCAGTCGACTGCAACGAATTCATGCCGTTTCCTCTGTGTCCAATGACTAAAAATTTGGATGGGTTGAAGGATATTCTTCCAATTTCAACCCCTGCAGCAAATAAAAAAATTTCATCAATTTCTGTGAATAAAAGATTTTACAAACAAACAAGAAGAAGAAGAAACCTTGAGGGAAGCGGGTGGAATATAGAGGTGCTTTGTCAGGGACTTGGTCTAGATTGGGAACATCAGAAACATGAACGGCCGTAAGAGCCATTGTTATATTTTAGTATAGAAAAATGAGGAGATTATTGTATGAGATGTTTAGAATGGAAGAAGTAGGTTTGGTATTTAAGGACATTGTAAGGGGATGGGATCTCCATAGCCAAGAACGAATATTCTCAATCCGCAATGGGTGTTATGCTTTTGGATATTCCTCTCTCCTTCTCCACGTACATTAGACGCGTCCTCAACTTCTCACATTTTAATAATATATTTTACGCATACTTTCTTTGTAATTATTCTTTAAATTATTAATCAATTTTTAATACTTAAAAAAATTATAGCTAACTAATATTTATCATTTTTTAATCTTTTTATTAAATTAATATTATATAACTATTATTGGAGGGAAGAAATAGGATCTTAATTTGATGCAATATACTTCCTACAACTGAATACTAACATTTTAATTATTGTTTTTAAATTTTTTGTCAAAATTTTACGTAACAAGTTGTGTTACGCATGATCAAGCCTGGCACAATAATTCGGGTCGGAAAAGTATTCTACTCTCCCATTTAATAATATTTGTCCAACTTTGCATATATTTTAAGAAATTTAAATGAGTATAATTTTTTAAAAGAAATTAAATAATATAATGAATAGTTATCTTTAGACATGAATATTAGGTTATTATTTCTTTGGAGTAACTATTGAGCTTCGTTGCCACACCACCTCGAAAAAGTTAACTTGGATATTTCAAGGCATCGCATTTACGAGGAGGCATATGCTAAATATATGCCACATGATACTATTTCGAAAAGGATATCCATAATTTCTGTGTTTACTCTTTTTTGGTTCATGTTAAAAAGATTGTTCTTTTTATTTCAATTTAAATTTATACTTTACAAATTAGGATTCAAAATTAAAAGAATTAGATACATATTTTATTTAATTTTGTACTTAATCAAATGGAGACATGCATGGGAAGCAGTAGTGCTGAGAACTTTCTTACAGCTAATGACCAAGTAGGTTGATGTAAAACGAGCGATGATTTGATCATATTACAATTTCTAGCAATTATCCATCACTACTACTGGCAAGAAGAATTGAATACCGAATATACACATCTATAAAAAGAAATAGATAACATAATTTTAATAAATTAAAATTGGTGCAAACTTGAATTTGACATAGCAAGGCCGAATATATAAAAATTAGAAGATGAGACAAACAAATTAATTAATATTTCACTTGATACAAGAAGACAAACAAATTAATTAATATTTCAGTTGATACAAGAAGACGATGTGTAGCCACGAGATGCTGACATGTATGGATAGCACTCCGCACAATTTTGGAATTTGGTGGCCAGATCATATTTCCATCCATTTATATTTAATTAGAGATGCGGTGGATCCATCTACTATTATTATTATTATTATTATTATTCATTATCCATTATTTTATTTTCTCAATCACATACCCTAAATTTGACGGATTATGTTTTTATTAGTTAAATTAATTTTACACCGACACTAATAATTCCATACATGTATAGAGTACATGAATTAAGGTGAGAGATAATACGAACAAACACTTCACCCAGTATACATTTTTTGGTTGAAAAAGTTGGTGGAATTGATTTTTCTGTGGTGACCTCCATATTTATACGTGATTATATTTTAAAAAATTTGTTTAGGTTCTGAATTTCAATAAACAATATCTCTAATTCATTATATGTGTTTATATTCTTAATCTTGATATAATTATTATGATCTATTTGATTTTTATTTTAATTTGTTAAAAGGCGAGACTAATTTAATGAGTCAATAAATTTTTAATAGATTGAAAAACAATTAATTACGTCGGTGAAATAATAATTAGTTGATAAAATCCTGTGAAAGGTCTCAAGATAGAAGATACCCTTTTAGTAGTGCTTATAAATTTTTAAGTGAAACTCTCCAAGTGGATTTTATCTGAGATGTGAATTTAAATATTATAATAAAAGATTAAGTTAATCAATAGTTTATATTAATAATTCTAACATAGAGAGTTAAATAAGATGTGAGGGTTAATTTTAAAATTAAATCGAGAAGTGCAATTATAGATTTTTAGTGGTACAATTGTGATTTATTATGATATGATTAATTCATGCTTTTACAAATAAATTATGATAATTGAAAGCATCTGTTAATAAATTTGCGGTCTATGTTGAGCCTGACTAATTGGTCAAGTTCGAAAAAAAATTGCCTATTTGAGTATTTTACTAGTCTTTTAATACAAGAAAAAAATCATTTAAAAAAAAGAAAAAAAGAATTTTTATTTCCCTAGAAAAAGGTGAAAAGAAAATGTTCTATTGTCGAATGTGATTGATGTTGGTTTAATGGTTAATAATGATTGTTAATGGCAGAAAACTTTTTGTTTTTCAATCCTTTCTCCTTTTGCAGAAAAATATAGGAAGGGGTAGTGGTTATCTAAAAAAAAAAATCACTCTTTTCTGAAATCTTTTTATGTACACGAGTCTTGAAATACACAAGCCTCGCTCTGGTCCTATGCTTGGTTGAATGGCATGTTTCCTCAGCATTGCCTAATATGCCCTGTCATCACCTGTCCTGATGGCATGCTGTCTTGCCATCTCTTAGCATTGGCTTTGTCTGTGCCTACGCAAATGGCCTGTCTTGACTCATGAATTTTGTGTGCGCGGATGACCTATTTAGTAGGTGAGTATTTTGTTCTAATTATCTTCTCTAGTTATAATATAAATTTATCATCTTAATTTATGCTTTCATTTGTATATATAAATCGTAAACTCTAACGATTGATATTAGAGTTGTCTTACATTTACTAAATATTGTAATAACATGTGTGTTTTTATGCAATATATTCTTATACTGTAGAGTTACTAATTATTAACTCTATTCCTATAGGTACACAAGTTCTTTTATCTATTCAAATTCTTAATATTAGTTCATGCAACAATCTTTTTATCTGTTTAAATTCTTAATATTAGTTCATCCAAAAATATTTAAGTTTAATGTAAAATAAAATATTTTTAAAAATTGAAGAATATTATTCCTATTCTTAAAATAAGTTTATAAATTTCTTATTCTTCGTTATTATACAGTCAATTCTTTATTTTATCCAAAATCATCATGCTAAAATTTAATTATATCAATATTCAATTTTTTTTTTAATTTTTAAAATAACACATAATTATAGAAAAAGATATAATAAAATTTTAACATTAAAAAATTAATAATTGTTGACAATGGAAAAATTAGTCTTTTATCCCGACTATTATATTTGCTTCTCGTTGAAAATTAAAAAAAAAATTAGTCTAACTCCAATCATACATGCACTGATAATATTTAATAAGAAAAAACTTGAAATTTTGAAAATAATATTCACTACATTTATATTCTACAATTTTTTTATTAATTAAAAAAATTGTTATAACTTGGAAATTGGGAAAAACTACTGTACTCTAAATATCATGGTACCAAATAATAATAAATTTTTTTAATTAAAAAGACCAAGTAATAACTAATGGTCACATATAGATACTAATTTTTAATAATTGAATTAAAAATTTTGAGTTGAGCTAATACTAATTACTCCTTATATAGAAAGTTCAGTTGAACTCATTGTTCACCTTAGGCTTGGGTTAGGGGTATTTGGGGTGTTTTCCTTATTTTTTTGTCATAATTATGCTTGTACACCAGTTTCTTCCAGCTTGTACCCATTTTTTAATAGCCAAAAATAACTTCGGCTTAACCAATTGCTTTAGGGGCATTTTTGTCATCTAATATTTTTATTTGTTGTTACCCTCACTTTTGGTCTTCCAAAAGACTCACAAAATTACTTCGCTCAGAAAAGTGAATTCAGCAAGAATTGCTTGGAAATGGTTTTCTGCCATTATTACCCTAAAATTTAACCTACATTTTTCCCTCCACTCTCAAAACTAACCCCCAAAGTTCTCATATTTGTGACTTCAAGTTCGATCTTCAGGTAACTTTTCTTTTTTTTGGCATATGAGTCTTTGTTGGGTTTAACATTTTCTTTGATAGAAGAATTTTCTGTTGGTCTCATTTGTGCAATTTCAATTTTACTCTTTTCTCATAACTCTTGAATGTTTAATTTCATTGGTGTTTTTTGGCTGAAAAATAATGATTCATGTTTAGAGCTAACATTAATCATCTTTGACCTTCAGTTAATACTAGACTCTGTTTGAGGTGTTGGCTAGTCGTGGCGTTTATTTCCTGATGTATATATGCATGTGAAATAAATAATAATGGTCAAAATAACTTTAGCACTCCACATGTTTGTCCAAATGCCTCACTGAAAGAACATGGTTCAAAACTTGATGTTCCGCATCAAGCCGAAACTTTAAAAGTTTTCCCATTTGCTTCATATATCATAGTAGTATTTTTGTATCTTGTGAGGTTTTTGTCTTGTGTTTCTGTGTATTTTATTGATTTTGAAGGCATAACAAGGAAGAAGATGATGTGATTGAAGATTGGGAACTTGAGTACTGGCCTCAGAGATTTTCATATGAAGAGCTTAGCCAAGTTACAAAAGGGTTCTCTAAAGATAAGCTACTTGGGGTTGATGGATTTGGTAAAGTGCACAACGAAACATTATCTAATAACACATAAGTGGCAGTGAAATGTGTGAACTATGACTCAAGACAAGGAATTAGGGAATTCATGGTTGAGATATCTACTATTTGATGGCTTCAACACAAGAATTTAGTACAAAGCAGAGGATGGTGTAGGAAGGGGAATGAACTTATGATTGTGTATGATTACATGCCTAATGGGAGTTTGAATAAATGGGTATTTGATAAACCGGAGAAGGTTATGAAATTGGATAGACCGGAGGAGGGTCCTAGCTGATGTTGCTGAGGGGTTGAACCATAGGCATCATGGCTGGGAACAAGTAGTCGCACATAGAGATATTAAATCTGGCAATGTTTTGTTAGATAGTGAAACGAGAGGAGGATTAGGTGATTGTTGGACATCTCAAAATAGTTTATAAATTGTTTCTTTGATGATTTTAGTCAACTATAGGAGCTAATACTAATATAAAAATATAAAAGAGACTATTCTCTTAAATCTGTCACATTTAAACTTTGTTTAGATAAAAACTTAGAAACAAAGCGTGGAGGATTATATGCCAGACGCCTAAAAACATGTAGCCTACATTGCTATGTCTGCAGTTGATTAACCATCCATTGTTAAACAAACACTTGCAAAGCACAATTAGATCGTGTTACAATACTCTTTTTTGTAGTTCACAACTGTTGATTGCTAGACTAGATAGCCTGAAATTATCAAAAAAATGGTATAGCCTATGTAACTCAAGAATAAAAGCTAGAGAACCTATGTTTGTAGAAGAGTCGTAGTTCGAAGTATAGGGAGAGAGAGACAACTGAATCAGTGGCTCGGGTTTGAACACGAACTGATGAGAAAGTCATATTAAACTAAAGAAAAAGATGAAACATTGGGTTTCGAAGTATAGGGAGAGAGAGACAACTGAATCAGTGGCTCGGGTTTGAACACGAACTGATGAGAAAGTCATATTAAACTAAAGAAAAAGATGAAACATTGGGTTTCGAAGTATAGGGAGAGAGAGACAACTGAATCAGTTGGCTCAGGTTTGAACGTTAAGTGATGAGAAAGTCATATTAAACTGAAAAAAGAAGAAGATGAAACATTGGGTCTATGTATGAGAAGAATAAGATCATAGTCCATAGAGCACAACAAACCACTAAACCATGTGCAAGTATTTTATTGGCTAGCGTTTACGCTCTTCAAGAGCATAAAAATAAAAGGCACCCTTTATATCCACTATTTCGATGAACTCTCTGCCACTCATAACAGTTTGGTGCTTGGCCTTTCTTCAACTAACCCGCTCCCAGGATGCCAATGTCCCCTCAATCTACCTGCCAACAGTCCCAAGATGTACAAAGTGTTGTTCCTAGGAAAATGCGATAGTGTTATGACTTCACTACAATTGATTTTTGCTTCATTAAAACGAGCACATTTGATTTTTGGTAGCTTACCTTACTGCTTTTAAGGTTACAGTCTCTTTAATGGCCACAAAAGTCCTAGCTTAACTAATTTTTTTATGAAAAGAGACATCAGGAAGCCATATCTAGATACAAAATTAGCAGGCCACTAGGAAAATTTTAAAGGGTTGGCAAGGAGCTGATATAAAATCCCAATCAAACTACTCACTGGTTTCAAGCTATGTTAAGCCACTGCCTGTTTCCAATCCTGAAGGAGCTAGGCAGCATCTGTGCGCGTGTGGTATAGCTTACCAAAATATAAAACCAGTTTGCCATTTCAGTCTTTTAATTATTGTCTCCCTGGTTGAGTGGTCATGTGTTGTTGGGCTTGGCATTGTCTAATTGTTCTTTCTATCTTGTTTAGGATTTGGCTTTTGATTTGTCCCAGTCGGCATTGCTGGGAGCCGACATATACAACTTCGGAGAACTGCTTGCTCATCCGATCGTAAGTTTATATACAAACTTTCTTGTTTTCTATTCCATGCATTAATCTTCTTTTTTGTGGAAGTGACTACATGGATTTGTATTCAAGGAATTATACTGCTGGTGTCCTTCCCAAGAGATGTCAGACAGTGTCTTGAGGTGTCATCGGGTTGTCATCTGTGCTAGAGTGGGAGCTTGTAAATTTGGACCAATCAAATTTTGCTAATGGTCCCAAAGGGCCATCTTTTCTACTTTAGTTTCCTGAGTTAGTATGTAGATTTACATGGATGGATGGACTTAAATTTCTTTCTGTCAAAACATTTAGTTAATGTAGTAAAGGATGTATTCAAGGACCAAGAGATATCAAAATGATAGTGAGAATTAACTATCTACCAAGGCACTGTATCTGAGAAATAACTGAAATCCCAATAAATTCCTTTTCCTCCATTTTTTTTTGGCTTCAGTTGTGTGGGATGGACTAGGATTATGTTGCAATAACTTTATAGTAGTTTCATCTTGTATCACTGTTGCTGACAAGATCCTGTTGGTTCAATCTGTGTGGACTTGTTTTAATTTGTTACAGATAAAGAGTCTGATATACCAAATCCCATTACTTCTTCTGCCATAAATTACCCATTCTAAATTTTTCGTGTATTCATGAATCAGGAGCCAGATTTCAACAAGCCGTTGATTCCATTAGTGTGTACAAAAGTTTTTGGATGTGTTCCCCGCCAACTGCAACATCAGCCAATGTTTTTGCGACATCAGCCAATGTTATATAAAACACCTAGAATTTCACTAGTGACAATAAATTAAATATACACCGCAACATTGGGCCCGTGCTCAGCACAGGCTGACCACCACTAGTATATATATAAATATACCTTTTCTTGAAGGCAGCTTTGTGTGAGAGAAGAACCGGGAAAGTTCATTCTATAAATTCAGAAGAGGAAGAAAACAAACAAACAAACATGGCGATTGATTGTTTAGTTTTGGGTAAGCAATTATACTTGATTTCATTATTCTTTTGATATACTATACTACATGTTATTATACTATAATGTCTCAACAGCGGAGCCATAATTTTCACTTACATATGATAAAAAATAATTTTAATTGTGTGTATAAATAGTATAATTTTTGTCTGATGAATTTTTGAATACAAGCTGGGTCTGCCCCTTAATTGCCTTCCACATGTTTGATGAAATGCTAAAATGAATAATATTTTGAGTCTACAGGTGCAGGACAGGAGGTAGGAAAGAGCTGTGTAGTGGTGACTATAAATGGGAAGAAGATAATGTTTGACTGTGGGATGCATATGGGGTACACAGATCATCGCAGATACCCAGATTTCTCTCTTATCTCTGAGTCTGGAGACTTCAACAGTGCTCTCTCATGCATCATCATCACCCACTTGTATGACACTCTGCTACGCTATGTTGCTCAAACTCTTCAAAAATGTGGATGGGTGCGTGTTGGATCGTCCAAAAATAATGTATTTTTGAATGATCCGACATGGGTGTGGCAACATTTTTGGAGAGTCCAAGCAACTTAACAGCTACATCCCTTATCATATGTTGTGTATATATATATATAAATCTTTCGATCTACTTTAATGAATTTCAATAAATCCTTTACGCCTTGTTGGATGGTTGTTACATACTCGCCTGCTCCATTCCAACACCGTTTGACTTGACACAAAGTTTAAGAAAAAAAAGGAATACTTTTTAATTTGCGTGGCAGGCTAAAAGGGGAATTTTGAAATTAAATTATTTTCAATCGCATAAAAACATTCTTTTTGGGATGGACTAAAAAGCAGAGTGTGCCACATAAATTGGATTAGAGGGATTATCCTTCATTAGGTATCATATTCTATTGTATTCTATTGATTATTATAATGTTTGGATAAATTCTATCCTTTTACATTGTTACGTAATGCCATACATAAGCGGTTTGAAGAATAAAATAACAATATTAAAAGTAGGATATGGGGTAATTATTATAAGAAAAGGTAGGGTTAAGGATACTATAGTAATTATTAAAAATATAGGCAAAATGTGGATAAAAGCAACGTAACGGTGCGATCACGCCAAATCTATCGTTCCATAAAATAAGACTTTTTGTTGTTACATAAAGATAGAATTACCCATACGAATAAAATTTAAGTAACATCAAAACAAACATTGTATCTGAATGTTACAATACAACAGGTAACAAGATATGCCCCAGAATGGTGAGTCACTTCCCCTATTTATATCATGGCTTTGTAATCCCTTATGTTTTGGTCTTGTTTAGTGATATTCAATGCCTTCTTTAGCGATAGGTGGAAAAGTTTTCCCCTGCTTGACGAATTGCATCCCCTATCACATATATATGTCATAGTGAAAGTTTACTCTTTAGTTTAATTTAATGAAACTGATGATCCCCCTTAGAGACGGGGCAAAGATTTACTCCAACTTCCTGAATAACACCACCTGTTAAATGGATATGCTTTTGTAACTTAGTTTTCCTTTTTTTATTATCTATTGATCTAATCTAGTGAACTTTGGTTGCAGTCACCTAGACCATATTGGAGCTCTTCCATATTTTACTGAAGTTTGTGGGTACAGTGGCCCCATATACATGACGGTACTTCGTTGTAGCCCCCTTATAATCTTTTCACTTTAATAGTGTATAGGAATACAGAAGCAAAATGTCAATGTACATGATGAAATGCTTTATTTGATTTTTATTTTTTTGTGGTTGTGTTTCTTTCTGACGTGCATTCCTTTCCCATTGTTCCTCACCTTCTGTCAAAAAAAAAGGGTTTAAATAAATTGCTGCAGCAGGTTAGTCATTTACTTTACGCTAGTAATCTTACTGGAAGTATCTCATGCAAAACTCAATTGTATAAAAATCTCATTCAAAGGGTTTGAAATGTAATCTCATATTTTATTAAAACAACAACAAACAACAATATACCCAGTGTAATCCTACTACTGGGGTCCAGGGAGGGTAGTGCGCACACATCCTTCTGAACTTGATAATTGATCTTTCTGGCAATTGGCTTTTTGAGGTCTTCTGTGTCAACAAGTTTATTGCCATAAATTGTTGAAATATAAGGCTTGATATGCCAGTTGTAAGGCATACTCAACCACTTATCAGTAGCTCCCTTAACATTTTGGTTGTTCCACTAGACATTGCATTTCTTCTGCCATAGTAACATTTACGGAGTTTCACTGTTATCCAGGAAAATATAACTTGTGATCTCAGAAATTGTTCGGACTAAAAAATCCATCTTACATTTACTTGTAACAAACCAAATTTACCTAACACTAGGGATACATTTGTTATCAAAATGCAATATGAAGTTAAAAAATATTGAATGTCATGGGGATTGTAAAGAAAAATGTCAAGAATTGCTGTTTGCAATAATTAAACAATATGAAAATAAAATGTGAAGCAAAATCAGCGCTAAAAAAGAGTTCTGTTTTGGACATATATCTAGATGCTTACTTTAAAATACTAAAGCATTAGAGTGGATCAAGAGATTATGGAGATATATGTTACAAATTAACAAATATATAACATAATTGGAAGTCGTTTGCCTACAGACAACCAGATATTTGGGAGATATTTTAAAAAATCTCAGTTCTGCTACATGTTCTGCGCAAATTTTCAATTCGTCCTTTATTCACATCTGTATGTGTCAGCCCATGTAACATATGATTTTAGTATCCAAATTCTTTTTTTGCTAGAAATGTGTGAATGAGAAAGAATGTATCACTTGGATTTTCAAACCAGTTTCACCGTAGTTTATGATCTGTTCTGTGATGAAATTTAATAACTCATCCTTCAGTATCCAACAAAAGCTTTGGCTCCATTGATGCTGGAAGATTTTCGCAAAGTGATGGTTGATAGAAGGGGAGAGAAAGAGGATTTTAGTTCTGAGAATATTGCGGATTGCATGAAAAAAGGTATCCTTTCTCCTACTAGTCACTCCCATCACCTATTTATAATATGATTCAGTTTTCTAGTGATTGGTGGCAAATGGTCAGAGTTTTCTCCTGCAGAATGTTCATATTGCTTCCGTTAAAGTAATTGACTAGGCAAGTTAATTTCCCAGTAGTTATATCTCTCCCCCCAAAAGCATGTCTTTTTAACTTATTTGGATCAAAGCAAAGGTATGTTAGACCAAGCATATTTATGATCTCTATTGTAGTGTGCTAGCATCTGATCTAAAAATCTTAAGCTATAACTGTTAGAGGGAGCACACTTTTATTTATTTAATTATATTTTCAACTTGCTCTATTATGTGCACGTCTCATGCTTTTTTCATGGCCAAGCACGTAGAATTTTGTTTGATAATGGGTGGTGTTGAGATTCGATCCTAAGACCTCATGAAGTCAGTGTTGTCAAACCATATTGAAGATTTGAAGTGTGTGGCCATCTCATCTGAAAGATTAAGCTTAAACCGTTAGAGAGAAGACATTACTCAATTATATTCTCAACAATCTCTCATGTTGAAATCAGATAATATATACTGTGTATCAATGCCGTAATCACTTACAACTCTAATATCCTATGAGTTTTTAAAAAGAGAAAACCATGTGCAAAGCAGGAGCCATTTGTAATTGTTGCATATATATTGGTGATAAAAGCTAATTGACAATAATCGGGATTTTCCACTATTCACATGGTTGCATGAGTGTATTACCTGGCTAATGGACAAACCCTTTCTGTTTATTTTTGGTTAAATCTGCTGTCTCAGTTGAACTGCAAGTCTGATAAATGCACAAACTTTTTCTGTCCCCTCCAAAATCAAATCGGATGTTGCAGGCTCTCGACACTATTAGTGTGGTTTGAATGGTTCCAGTAGTCACCTTTTCTGACTTATAGGTTAACTACATAAGCTTCTTATGTGGTTTCACTAGTTATCAGTCTACTTTGATGACTTTGATAAATGTGTTAATGCTGACATCAATGTTCTTCAATGGATCATATAGCAGTAACAGTGGTTTGTGTCTGCCGCCTCCAAAAGCCAAACTGTTGAAACCACTCAATCTTATTGAGCTTATTACATGTCTACAACGCAGAATTCACACATTGAGCCATTTAGGCACCCAGATCATACATTCTTTTTGGTTGGAGATGAATTGTCCATTATAGCATCTTGCCGATACCTCATGCTAAAGTTATACCGTGTAAACAAAACAAAGGGAGAACAATTGGTACCCTTTATAGTACAGGGGTTTTATGAAATCGCCAAATTAAAGCTAGACTTTTTAAAAGTTGGCAAGAGAAGCTGGATTCTTTTAAATTTTGTAAGAGATTGCTGATTGAGCTCCTACAATGAGCAAATATTAATTTAATGCACATGCAAGATTGGATTGATGAGTGAAGTGAATTCTAACGACTAACAAAATGCAGCTACTATATAAGTTAGCAGACATGCTGAGCTAATACTTTTTTCTGCATCTTTTCTCTTATTCATCTCCAAATTGATGTGTTATTTAACTTTTGCAATTGGTTTGCAGTTACTGCAGTGGATTTGAAGCAGACTGTGCTGGTTGATAGAGATCTTCAGATTCGAGCATACTATGCTGGACATGTATGGTTTAAACAATTTATTTATTTGCACAAACACTGCGGTGACTTTTTTCTTGTGCTTTAATTGTAATCAAGAAGATTGACCTGTAGGTTTTCTTTTCAATAGTAAGGGAAAAGGGGAACATCAATTAATGAAGAAAACAAAAACACATCAACTTAGTTCATACAGAAGATAATATGTTTGGATTGACTTATTTTTAGGCAGTGTTCTAAAAGGAGGGGTGCGAGGTGAGACACTTTATGCAGAATGGGGTGAGGTGTAAGCCCCGAAATACGGGGTAAGTCTCATGGTTCTACGGGGTACATATCTCATATATCTATAATTTTGTAAGTTTATTACTAAGAAAATAAGCAAATGTAAATTTTCAATAACTCTACCGATAAATTCAAATAAATCACTGTGAATATAGAAAAAAAATATTACAATTGTTATTTGAGAAAGGTAACATAAAAAATGATAATAGCTGGGATAATCTTTAAAATAAAATCGTCATCCATTTCCACATCTACTAAGTCCTTTCCATTCTCAACTATTATTTGCACTGGTTGTATTTACGCATTTCAAAGAAGAAGTTTAAAAAGTGAAGAGCAACGACAAAAAATGGATGAAGTTGCATAAGAACAAAGTGCTATGTAATCTCTATCCTTATCTAAACAAACCACTTATGGGAGTGTGATTTTCTATGAGAGGTTGAGAGACTATTTTCGGATATAGTCTCTCTACCTCCACAAGGTTGTAGTAAGGTTTGCATACATTCTACCCTCTCTGGACTCCACTGTTGGGATTTCACTGGGTATATTGTTGTTGTTTAGCAAAAAATCACCACGACATGAAAACATGATAATCAAGTATGAAAATCATTACCCCAATAATGATAATATAATATATAGCAAAAATACTTTTAAAATAATAAAAAACAAATTTAATGCCCAGGACTTACGCATTTACGCGCGGGGCTTATGCCCTAAATTCTGGGTCGCATGTCTTATGGTTCTACGCTTTTCATTTGTACTCCAAAACGTTTTTCTTATGCCTCGCTCCAAAAATGCCTTTGGAAATTCTAATTTTAGGTCCTTTTAACTTTTAAGCTGTTGTTTTAAGCTGAAATGACAAATAAGCCAAAAGTCATATGTTAAGATTTCTAACTTATTTTTTCCTTACAACTCATAATTATAAGCCCTCACAAACCAACTCAATGTTAGAAAAGGATTATACATTGGATTAAAGGGAGTTAGGTATATCATATTTTCAAATTTTAGATGAATAGAAAATGAAGATTAATATATCTTAGGAGTTAACTGGTTAGCTAGTCTATTGCAACTGGTTCTTTTCCTTACGTAACTCTTTCCACCAAGGCTAGGACAGATGGGAAGAATCACGTAGTGTAGTTTTTGTCTCCACTGAGATTTGAACTTGAAACCTTAGGGTTCTCAATCACTTCATTGACCACCAGGCCACATCCTTGGGTGCTGATCTGAAAGTGCTCTCAAGTTTAAACTAGCTATGTTACTGGTGCATATTTTATATTCCATCTTTTTGGAATTGATTATTACCTTTCCAACTGCCTACATTTCTGAAACATATGCAGATTGTTGATTGACTCTTCTAACCTCCTCCTCTCTCTCACACATATGCAATCTTGTATTAATGCTTCTGGATACAGCTAATTTGCTCGATATATGTGTGAAGCAAACAAGATTTTGTGTGTTTTTTCTTCAATTTGGTAGCTACAGGCAGCTATATGTAATCCATGTCAATAAGCAGAGCTGTGTATGCTTGTCTTTTTCTTTCCTGGTTCAGTTTCTCCTACTAGAGTGAGAACAGATTTTTGTTGCATTTGGAAGTTACTCAATAAAAGCAGCAACACAGCATTATCATAGAACAAAAAGAAACTAGTAGCCTGGAAAACCCAATGTCTTAACAATGAAAAGAGGAGAAAGAGAAAAACACCTAATTCATAATATGTCTGCCACCAATAATAAAAAGTGCTACATATGAAAGTGACGTTGTGAAATATACTACCAGCAGAACCCAATTGATCAATCAGGAAGGCTTGTCACCACTCTACTTGTGTATATACACAGAGATATAGGATTCCCCCACTACATTGGCTTACTGACTCTCTGGAAAATAAAAGCACTAAAGATAAACCTGATTTCTAATGCTAGCTGCAAGCTCATTTTGGAGATAAAGTTATGCAATGCAAATTATAAATCTGAACGTAACATAGGATGCAGATATTGTCCTTATTATTGCTGATGTCTGCTTTCCTTTGTTTCCCTGTAAATATGACACATGTCATGGGTAATCTCATGTGGAAGATACTTGAACCACCAGCAAATGTGGAAGAAAAATATGGAGTAAAATTAAAAATTTCGATTGATGAAATGGAAAAGGAATTTGTGTGGTATCTCTATTAGTTCATGATGTCCTAACTAACAGTCTTATTAAAGATTTTAGATATCTTTAATTGAAATCTTCTTATGTATCAGAAAAGCATTCCTTCTTGTGAATTTCAACTCAATTCTCTTCTATATATTATGCACAAAAAGAATAGAGCCAGAATTTTGTCATCTAGCTGTAAATTATGCATGAAAGGTCTTATCAATATAGATGTAGTGAATATCGAATTCTATGTCTAGGTTCTTGGTGCTGCAATGTTTTATGCTAAAGTCGGTGATGCTGCTATGGTATACACCGGAGATTATAATATGACGGCTGATAGACATCTCGGAGCTGCTCAAATTGACCGGCTGCAACTGGACCTCGTCATAACAGAGTAAGTAGTGGATACCATCTGGAAAATCCCCTGCATATACATCATGGTTGTACCTGTCAAAAGAATATCATGGTACTCACTCGTGGTCAAATATTTAGAGCAGAAGAATTCCGTAACGGCAGAATCAATTTTGATGATCATTTTTCCCGTTCCTTTTTTTTTTTCACGATTTTATGCAGCTCAAGTGGATTGATGATTTTTGAGTTCCACATCAGTTGTGGGAATGGGAATTCGACTCTTATATAGTCGGCGGCAATCATCATCCCTTGATCTAGCTTTGGGGGTTAAGTTAGACACAAGGTCCATTGCTTTATCATGGTATAGAGCCATACCCTTCCCAATTAATTTTTTATCCAATGTTGGGATCCCATCTTATATTGTCCACGCTCTAGATGTCCACTTTAGGTGTGCAACGGGTGTTGAGTCCACATTGGTTGTGGGAATGGAGATTGGACTCGTTATATGGTCTTGACAATCCTCAACTTTTGAGCTAGCTTGGAATTGAGCTAGGCCCAAGTCCATTTCTTTATCAATGACGTTATTGCTTTTTTGCCGTTGATGCTCTTTTGGCTAGTTGGATTTAGGGGTTACACTGAGGGGTAGAGGTAGATCGAAAAAGTATGGGGGGGAGGTGATTAAACAAGATATGGTGAAACTTCATCTCACCGATAGAAAGGAGCGGGGGTCGCGTATTAAGGTGAAAAGTTAATAGGCTTATAGGGGTAGGATGATGTCTGGCTTTGTGATATAGTAAGTTAGTAAGATTAGTCATGTCTTTATATCTTGTGCTATTTTGTCTGGCTTATATTTGTTACTTTTAGTATATTTATATATTATCATTTGCTTTCCACATTAGTCGGTTTTATTTTTTCATATGGCTTGATATTTTGAGACGAGGGCCTTTTGGAAACAACCTTTCTATCTCTATGAGGTAATGGTAAGGTTTGCGTACATTTTACCCTTTACAGACCCCACTTGTGGGATTCTATTGGGTATGTTGTTGATTCTCTTTTGGCTAGGCTAGGCTCAAAAAATAGTTTGCAATGTTGTTGTTGATTCTCTTTTGGCTAGGCTAGGCTCAAAAAATAGTTTGCAATTAAGAAAAAGTATGATTTAAGGTTTGAAGAAATATTGAGAATTAGTATGTAGATTTATGGCTGTATGCCAACAATATTTATGACTAGCACCAAAATCATATGGTAGTTCTTGCCAAGATTTATGTCTCCTGCTAATTGGTTTGACTGGAACATCACAGTGTGCAATGGTATGAGCTTGTGCTATATTCTCCTTTTCCCTGTCTTATTCCAAGTTGGTGGTATCGAGGCATTCTTTTCTTCTTATAGTCTCTTCAAGACAAGTTGCAACCATCACTTTGGATTCAAAATTTGGATATATCCTGATAAATATATATAATGGCATTATCCTGTCCTTGGAAAATGAAAATTTTAGCTGCAAAGATCTCTACTCATGATTTTGTTCTTACAGGTCAACTTATGCAACCGCCACCCGTGATTCCAAGTATCATCGGGAGAGGGAGTTTGTGGAAGCAGTATGATACTTTTGGCTACTAAAAGGAGTTGATTCTTTTTTCTGATATTGTGCATATGTTTGTCTTTTGATTTCTGCTTATAACACATTTCTGTGACAATGTGCTTGTGAGTGTTTGTAAGGGTCTTCTCTGAGTATCCTTGTCCTGGGTGCTATGCTTTATAACCCGATGTCAATGACTAATGTTGATTGGTATAAGGTCCCTAGTCTAGTTTTGAAGCGTGGACTCTTCCAACAAAGTCAAAAGGGAGTGATGTGATGCAGAAGGATATAAATAGTTTGCATGGTGTGCTCACAATGATTTAAAGTTGTGAGTACAATCTGAGTGCTGTACTCCATACCTAAACGATATATTACTTGTGAATCGACAAATCATAGCTATTGTCTAAGTGTATCCGCCCTCTTAAAAAGTGGTATAAAGAGGCTGCATTGCATTTTCGTTTAGCTGTCACCCCTTGATTGATTTCTAATACTGAACAAATCTGCACCCAAGGGATTTGTGTTTTTTTAAGACTTGCAAATTAAAAGATGTATCCATGCACATGTTGTTTTCTTTGTGTACTGCACTTCATCAATTACTGCAATTTAGTATAATCTCTTTCAGTTGTATATTTTTTCTGCTCACTTTGCTCTATTTCGAAATTGGAGGCTTTTTGTCTAAAACAATGTATTTATTGTCATTCTCTATTAATAAGATTCTATTATTTCTAAAATATTTGTGATTCTTTTCTTGGTATTATCCATTCAATTTGCTTTATTGTATTGTTGAATTCATTTTTATTTCCTAACGCATTAATACCAAAGTTTGATACTTTTAGATTCACAAATGTGTTGATAGAGGAGGGAAGGTGCTCATCCCTGCATTTGCTCTTGGAAGAGCTCAGGTTTTATTCTTTTTTCTGGCTAGATTATAAATTAACTCTATTTTTTTTCTTTTTGTCTTTTTGATAACCGTGGTGTTCGGGCTAGCTTGTACGTATCTCGACCAATTCTATGGGATACCTATCACTAGGGGTGGGTGTTCAGTTCTCAGTTCGGTTTTTTTTTTTTTAAATCAAACTTTGTTTTGACGATGATGTCAGGCATCTCAATAGGGCTGCATAGATTAAATGGAGGCTTACCTCTAGAGTATTGTGTGATAAGAATATACCACTAAATTTAAAGGTAAGTTCTATAGACTGGTGGTTAGATCGTCTTTGTTATATGAGGTGGAATGATGACCTGTAAAAAACTCACATGTTCAGAAGATGCATGTTGCGGAGATAAGGATGTTGAGATGAATGTATGGACTACTAGGAGTGACAAGAATAGAATTTGAGAATGAGGTTATTAGGGAGAAGATTGGAGTGGCCCTTGTAGTAGATAAGATAAGAGAAGCGAGACTGAGATGGTTTGGGCATATGCGAAAGAGATGTGTTGATTCTCCATTTAGGAGGTTCGAGATGTTGGATTTGGGGTACGCAGAGGTTAGGGGTAGACCGAAAAAGTATTGGGGAGAGGTGATTAGACAGGATATGGTGCAACTTCATATCATCGAGGACATGATCTTAGATAGAAAGGAGCGGAGATTGCGAATTAGGGTAGAAGGCTAGTAGGGATTGAATAGGGTAGGGTGTTGTCTTGTTCTTTGACAGTTTAAAGTTTGTCATAGGATTAGTCGTGCCATTATAGTTGTGTTGTTATTGCTCTTTGATTATTTTGCTACTTTTATTATTTTTTTTGTAAAATTGAGTTTGCTCTTCATTTTAGCCGCTATCTATATCTATTTTGTTTTCCTTTTTCTATTTAGTGCTGATACATTTGAGTTGAGGGTTTATATATATGTGGTATAAGTTACCGAATTATATAATTGATAAACATGGGCTTTCCTCAATCTTATTCTTGATGTTTGTCTTTACGTTCTGGCTACTTCTTACAATTTTCTTTTCTTCTGCACTGTAATATTGTAACAGAAGTATTTATTTTATTGGTGAACTATACTTCTCCAAACAGGAACTCTGTATGTTATTGGATGACTATTGGGAGAGGATGAATCTTAAAGTTCCTATTTATTTTTCCGCAGGTTCTTCTCCATTGATTTCCTTGCATAATTCCTTTTGTCATTGCAGTTATGTGATATTTCGTTGTTGAAATCTTGGTCCTTCCTTGCTGTCTGCACTACAGCATGCCATGTGATATGGTACCCCCCCCCCCCCCCCCCCCCCCCCCCCCA
>JAABOM020000049.1:28659909-28681884 GCA_011800125.2 Solanum clarkiae | reverse complement strand
TCGCTTTACATACTTGGTACGTACCTCGTACTGACCTCCTTCCTTCGGGGGGCTGCGTTCATGCCCGCAGGTACCGATGTACAGGGTAGAGAGCCTTCTGCCTTGGATTTTTGCCTGCCGTTAAAGTGCTCCATTTGTCTCCGGAGCAGTTGTTGGTATTTCCATGTCCCTGTATTTTTCCTATTTACTAGTTGTTGTATGTATTCGAGGGTATGACGGGGCCCTGTCCCGTCTTATGATTCTGTTTATTTGTATAGAGGTATGCGGATACGTGTGGGTGTGAGATGTCCCATGTGATCTGATTTTGTATGTATGACGATTCTGTTGGCGGTCCTACCGCAGCGATGACCTTGTCGGCCCGCATATGTATATATATACGTGTGTATGAATGTTTGTGGCAAGCTGGGTTTTCTGTTTTCAGGTTTGGGTAGTTAGTAAAACAGAGGAAACTCTGCCGAAATTTCGATAGAATCCTTAACTAATGTGAATGAGAATTTGGTTTGGTATTGTTTGGGTGCCCAATCGGCACTAGTCACGGTCCCTGGGTTGGGTCGTGACAACATGACCCTCACAAAATTAAGATGTCTTTTTGAAAGTTCAAATTAACTTGTGTCTTTATGTCTTTTCTCTAGTTTCTTTTAATTGGTTTACACTCATTCTTTATATAAAATTTCGTCTTGAAAATAATTTGACCAGATATACAAATACATATAATTAGATATTATATAAAAAATAAGTGCAAATTAATTAAAAGAAACTGGAGAATAAAAAAAAATATAGACCATCTGGTCTATATTAACTTAATTTTTGGAACATTTTTTCATTGTTTAAAATAATTGAATTGTCTAAAGTTCAAATAAATAAAAAAAGATTAATGTTCAAAGTTTTTTTCGTATATATACTTTCATTTATTGATTTTTTTATATTTTCTAAAAGATAAATTATATTACTTACAAAACTAGGTTTATAATTTTCTAAAAGGTATTAATGGAAAGCATAATTTAAATCATATCATTAAATATTTTTTGATATATATATATATTATCACATAAATTAAGTTAATATGAGACCATATAAGAATATTTTGAACATACTCCTAAATTTAAGTAATCATTTTTGTCATTTTTTTCTCCCCAACCCTGAATATATATATTGTTACTTTACTTTACTCGTTATATAGAAAGTTCAGTTGAACTCATTGTTCATCTTGGGTTAAGGGTATTTTGGGGTTTTCATTATTTTTTGTTATAGTTATGCTTGTACACCAGGTTCTTCCAGCTTGTACCCATTTTTTAATAGCCAAAAATAACTTCAGCTTAACCGATTGCTTTAAGGGCATGTTTGTCATCTAATATTTTATTTTCTGTTGCCATTTGTACCTTCTTGCATAGGCAATAAATTAAATTGATTTAACGCTAAAAACAACCCTTTTATGCCAGCATATTTCAAGCTTCTCCATGGTTACCCTCACTTTTCTTCTTCCAAAAGACTCTTTGTAGATTCACTCTCAAAACTAACTCCCAAAGTTCTCATCTTGGTGACTTCAAGTTCAATCTTCAGGTAACTTTTCTTTTTTTGGCATATGGGTCTTTGTTAGGTTTAACAGTTTCTTTGATAGAAGAATTTTCTGGTGGTCTCATTTGTGCACTTTCAATTTTACTCTTTTCTCATGACTCTTGAATGTTTAGTTTCATTGGTGTTTTCTGGCTGAAAAGTAATGATTCATGTTTAGAGCTAACATTAACCATCTTTGACCTTCAATTAATACTAGCCTCTGTTTGAGGTGTTGGCTAGCTGTGGCGTTTATTTCCTGATGTATATATGCATGTGAAACAAATAATAATGGTCAAAATAACTTTCGCATCCCACGTGCTTGTCCAAATGCCTCACTGAAAGAACATGGTTCAAAAGTTGATGTTCAGCTTCAAGCCGAAGCTTTTAAAGTTTTTCCATTTGCTTCATATATCATAGTAGTATTTCTGTATCTTGTGAGGTTTTTGTCTTGTGTTTCTGTGTATTTTATTGGTTTTGGTGGCATAACAAGGAAGAAGATGATGTGATTGAAGATTGGGAACTTGAGTACTGGCCTCGTAGATTTTCATATGAAGAGCTTAGCCAAGCTACAAAAGGGTTCTCTAAAGATAAGCTACTTGGGGCTGGTGGATTTGGTAAAGTGTACAACGAAACATTGTCTAATAACACAGAAGTGGCAATGAAATGTGTGAACCATGACTCAAGACAAGGAATTATGGAATTCATGGTTGAGATATCTACTATTGGAAGGCTTCAACACAAGAATTTAGTACAAAGCAGAGGGTGGTGTAGGAAGGGGAATGAACTTATGATTGTGTATGATTACATGCCTAATGGGAGTTTGAATAAATGGATATTTGATAAACCGGAGAAGGTTACGAAATTGGATAGACCGGAGGAGGGTCCTAGCTGATGTTGCTGAGGGGTTGAACCATAAGCATCATGGTTGGGAACAAGTAGTTGCACATAGAGATATTAAATCTAGCAATGTTTTGTTAGATAGTGAAATTATCTCTTGATTTCATAAAGTGGACAAGTATTGTTGGACATCCCAAAATAGTTTATAAATTGTTTCTTTGATGATTTTAGCCAACTATAGGAGCTTTTTCCCGTTTCAAACAGAGTCGTTAGAAATGAATAGAAAAAGACGTTGATGAGAGTCATTGGAACCAATTCGACTCCTCTTAATTTCTAAGGTGTCTTGTAGAATTCAATGGATACAAATGATTCATGAGGTCCATCCCATCTATTTTAGGATTGACACTCATTAGCACTTGGTCTAGCATTTATTTCTCTGTTTTCCGAGTGTATTCTTGAAAAGTTGTTGTGGGATGCTTACTCACCAACCATTATGTTTTTCTATTCATGACTCTTTATGAGTTTATAAGGAAAATAAAAGTTTTGGATAAGCTACATTGAACTTTTGAGAGAGTTAGTACACATAATACCTCTTTCTCAAAATAAACATACCTGTTCTCTTGAAATTGTTACATGCTCCAGGGTAGTCCCTTCTAAATTGCTTGCCCTCTCTTAAATCTATCTTATTTAAACTTTGTTTAAATAGAAACTTAGAAACAAAGAGTGGAAGATTATATGCCAGACGCCTATAAACATGTAGCCTACATTGCTATGTGTGCAGTTGATTAACCGTCGATTTTTAAACAAACACTTGCAAAGCACAATTAGATCATGTTACAATACTCTTTTCTGTAGTTCACAACTGTTGATTGCTCGACTAGATAGCCTGAAATTATCAAAAAAATGGTGTAGTCTATGTACCCCAAGAATAAAAGCTAGAGAACCTATGTTTGTAGAAGAGTCGTAGTTCGAAGTATAGGGAGAGAGAGACAACTGAATCAGTGGCTCGGGTTTGAACACGAACTGATGAGAAAGTCATATTAAACTAAAGAAAAAGATGAAACATTGGGTTTCGAAGTATAGGGAGAGAGAGACAACTGAATCAGTGGCTCGGGTTTGAACACGAACTGATGAGAAAGTCATATTAAACTAAAGAAAAAGATGAAACATTGGGTTTCGAAGTATAGGGAGAGAGAGACAACTGAATCAGTTGGCTCGGGTTTGAACCTTAAGTGATGAGAGAGTCGTATTAAACTGAAAAAAGAAGAAGATGAAACATTGGGTCTATGTACGAGAAGAATAAGATCATAGTCCATAGAGCACAACAAACCACTAAACCATGTGCAAGTATTTTCTTGGCTATCATGAGTTTATAAAAAATACCCTCTTGGCGACAAAAAAAAGAGTGAACAAACGTTGCTTAGCGTACAAATACACATTCAGTAGTATTGCAGCCTCTGGTCAATTTTTTCCCCATATTTGTTTATATTCCCTTTTATTTGGAGTATACCTAAAACTTTGATTACTGTTGAATTGTCAACTACATTCCCTGGGAAACTTTACATTTTTTGTTGATCTGTTAAAAGAACTAGAAAACTCAACTGGAGATATGAGGTAAATAGAAGCTACATCTGTACTTGTTGCTGGTTGTTAGATGATAAAGAATGGTTTGTTGCTTGCAGTTGACCAATGCATCTTCTGTAAATATAAATGTAAATAGAAACAAACAGTATGCAGCTGCAACATGGCTGAATTTTGTGAAGATATAAATACAGATAAAAGTTAATAAGTTGCTATTAATTGCTTCCAAAAAAATTTACGGCCAACGGAAAATATATAATAAGTTGCTATTAATTGCTTCCAAAAAAATATTACAGCCAACGGAAAATATATAAAACACTTAGAATTTCATTAGTGATAATAAACTAAATATACACCGCAACATTGGGCCCGGGCTGACCACCACTTGTATAAGAATATAAAAGAGACTATCATATACGAAAGATGACAATACCGGGAGGTGGGGCCATGTGAAATGGAAATAATTTTTTACATGATAAAATCTTTATTTTATTTCACATTAGACTTAAATATTTTGAATTGAGTAATATGAATAAACAAATAAATTGTCTTTTATAACTAATTGGTAAAATTCAATTAAAGTTGGGTGAGAATATTTATGGACTAAAAGGTGTAAAGAAGTAACGTGTAAATTTAAGGGAAAGACAAGTTATAAAGTGTGAGCTGGGAAACAAATAAAAGAGAGCTTCCATAAATTCTTTTGATAAAATTATAAGAATATAGTTCAATGGCCCAGCTCGGGAAAGATGTATAAGGAAAACCATCCACATCGCAGCTAAATTCAGCAATATCATAAGGAAACATTGATGATATTATCTTATATATAATTATAAGGCTCTTGATATAGGCACACCGACATTTCATCATCTCTGGCAATGATATCTCTCCATACGTCTCACATGAAATATTAAAGGAAACCACGCACAACTTTGATAAGAAAGAAAGCAAGCCAATGAAATGCTCCATCTACAAATGCCAAATATTCTCCACACCTCAGCAGACGGCGATCTGTTTTACCTTTACCATCAATTATTCTCCCAGAACCATTGTCATCACAGGTAGAGTCATAAGCCAATCCGTAAGTAGATCCCCAATCAACCTCTAGTATGGGCAAGTCGGATTGATTGCCGCGTCGAAGGGTTCCATATGACTAATATGGAAGGCTGTAGTCCAAATTCCGATGACAAACAGTCCGTCACGACTAGAATAGAGTCTAATACCATCCATCTCTATTGGATAAGAATGTGAAGTGAAATCAATTATGGGAATATCCTCCGGAACCATGGATACAGAACGAGACAACAATTGACCCATTAAAAGTATTATTATTATTATTATTATTGTTCCTTTCCACGTTCTAATAGGAATGCTCACGTTTAACCTCAATAAAAAATTTAATTCATTTTTGTTACGATTATATAAAAAACTTTAGGTACGAAGAAAATAGGTGCGCAGAATGGAGCATAAGATAAAATTACGAGGTCGTTGTAACATGGAAAAAGTGCGTTCATCCCACTTGAACAAATACAAAGTAATGAGAGCCATATATTATTATACTAACCCAGTTACAGATGAGTATAAACTTGTACAAAGGTTTATATGGCGCACTAAAACACTAATTTGGGGAAAAGAGAATTTTTACTTATTCAAATGATTCTACGAAACCCCACAAACATTTAAAAAAAGACATAAGGAGGGACTTTATATATTCTCATTTTACGAGAAAGAAAAGAGAATTGCATTAAGTGCAACAAAAGGGCAGACTCAATTCTTCCTTGTAAAATGTATTATATGGGACTCTTGACCCAAAGTGTGATGCACATTGTTTAAGCACAAAGAATAAATGTAAGTGCAAGCATGCTGGTAAACTAAGAGCTGTGTGAGAACATATTCATCACCTAGCATGAACATAGCAAAACCCAGATGAGAACTAATGTATTACACTAACTATTCCACACATACAATACAAATTTAGGAACGAAAAGCACCCCCCCATATCACACAACAGTTCACTTCCTAAAGCCAACATCTTCACACCCGTCAACACTGATAATACACAACATTGAATGACCACATACCATACACCTCCAAGAACCACTAATCTATTCAATCCAGTTTTCATACTATCTGTTAATCACAACTTTTGATCTGTTGGTCTGCTGCTCCCACCAGTCCGATTAGCTTCTCCCACTCTTGATGCCAAAGCAAGAACTTCAGGTGACATCTCCCAGCTTCCACTTTTCCTTCCCCAGTTCGATCCTCTAGGATGTATTCCCACGCGATCAGTCTCATCTACCGTAGTTCTTATCTCAGGAGACATTTGCCCTAACATGCCATCTTTGATGTTCAGGCCATCGCTGTCGCTAAGTTGTCCTTCATTATCCCCTACTTCACTCCAAACTGCTTTCCTGCCCATTTCTATGTCCTCCACAGCCTTCCCCATGTTTGGACTCACAAAACCTCCACCTGCAGACCGGCTTGCCATCTTGGGTTCCCTGGGCACCTTTGCACGGAAATTGTTCTTGGATGGAGGAATACTCGTACAAAATATCTCCTTGAAATTCTGCATCACTCCTCTGTTGTAAGGGTTGGCACGCCAATCATATCGGTATCTAAAATTCTCATAAGTAGTCTGCAGTACCCAAAGATAGATATCACTTGCATTTCACATCAAAATACAGAACCCCTTAGATAAACAAAAGCATATAGTTAAAATCGATAACCATACCTGATTAGTACTGATGAGGTATAAATGAAAAGCAGTAAGACCTCCAACAAACCACACTGATATAAAAGTGTATACTATCAGAATAATGGAGGCCGGTGTTTTGATCATTGCTTTCCATATGGTAGTGTCATCTAGAACCATGATTCTCTTAATGTAGACCCAGCAGAATCCAAAAACATATATGCAAAGAAGTGTCGTCGAGAAGACAAACATGAAGAAAAAACGGTAGTTTCGCTGCAATAAAAGAAAAATGCTTCAGAAGTCTGTGCAACATAAAGAAAGAGTCCAAGACATCAACACTAGATGATCCATTTTTAGGGATGCATTTGTTACATAAAATTATCAGCGTGAGCAAATGAACTACACATATTTCTGAAATCAAACGTGGACAATGATGTTAACACATAAATTGACCAGCCCGACTTCATACCTTCACAAGTCTGAGTCAAGACAGCAAGTTTTGTACGCAACGACAAAAAGATTTCAGTTGAAAGGTGAGAAGAGAGAACTTAAAGATGTGGATATGTGTACTAAACCCTCCAACTTATTTCCACCGCAAAGATCTAGAGTGCTAAATATTTCTAAAATGTAAAAATTGTCTGCATGGTGGCCATTTGAACTAAAAAGCTCAGCTACAAACTTTTAAAATTCCTCCTGCTATCAACAGCATCAATGTGCTAAAAGAGGCTGACACATACATTAGTATTAACAATTTAACATAATTATATACTGTGAGAAAAATTTCAAGATGCTTTGAAGATCTAATACTTCAGATCCACAACATTGCTTATGCAGACAACAACTCCACAAGTTATCTTTGGATATGGAATTTTACTTGTTTTCACAAATTGACATTAGAGTAATAGGTAATTTAAAAAAATACATAAAAGAAGAAAGACTCAGTCTTACATTTTTTTATTTGTTTTTATAAGTTGAAGACTCAGTCTTTGATTAGTATCTTCTTGTGGTTTCCAAGGAGAAAGAAGGGAGTGTGATTACAATAAAAATGTCTGCTAAACTCTTCATATCTGAGTTTATGCAATGGTTCATCAGATATATCAAACAGTGAAAAGTTAACCGAAAAGAGAGCATATCAGTTACTAAGTCAGTAGTACTAACTAAAAAAATGTTAAAAAGATAGAAAGAACTATTACCAGCCCAATGCATTGCCCTACCCAAGGACAGTGATGGTCAAATCTTTCAACGCAGTTATTGCAGATTGAGCAGTGAGAACAACGGGGAGGTCTATAAAGCATGCAGGTGTCACAGTATTTGATTTTTACAGTAATGCCATTAACCTCAACTTCTTTAATGCGAGGTAAACGTAATTGAGGGGTTTGTCCACCGCCTTCAACAGTACCATCATAACCTTCTGGTTCTGGAGGATGTGCATTACGAGGAATTATTCCTGGATCCCTTCCAGATGTGAGAAGGAGTAGAACTAAAACCTGTAAGATTCAAATGCGAAACTCTTAGCAATGCAAATTGGAAGAAACCTTGCAAAGGTTATGCAATAAGGTTGCCATTCTTTTTCACTGTAAGAACAGCCACTTAACAGTCGAATAGAAGCCGATTGACACAACCTAGCCAAACGTACATCCTTGAGATGCAGTGCCAAGTTAATATCTGATCAATTTTGAGATCATTGATTTTCTAATACTTGGAATTTTTCCAGGGTGACATCAGATTAAGTCATTATCTAATACTCGGAATTTTGTTACCAGTAACCATGAGATTAAATAAAGACAACTTTATACTGATATTGTGTTCTCTGCAATTGCAATCATAAACTGCTGGTAAGCTTGTTCCGTAAGGCTAAATCGTAGCAATGAGGAGGGTACAATGAATGAAAACTAGGGAGAGAACTTACATAGAATGTGAACACGATGACGACAACCATAATCAATATCCCCAGGTGATTTGAAAAATCATCCATAAGCTTTCTAGCAACGAAGACACAGAAAACTGCGACAGGGGCCACTATGAGAAATATGGTCAGTGCTAGGGATCTTGCATCTGGTCCAAATATGAACCTTCCTTGGAAGAAAAATATCTGCCCAGAGAGAAGAACATGAAGAGTCAGTAATTAAGAAAAAAAGTGACATATATTCTTTTTGGAATGCAAAACTCGGCTCGTGGAAGAGTAGGCCTAAAGAGAGAAATTATCCATTTTTAATACAGGAAGTTTGATGTAAAGCATAAAATGCAAGAACTGGTTTTTCAACACATGAACAGCAGCAAAAGACATCGGAGGAAAGAAAGATTTTCAGCTTTAGATGAACATATGATAAGGATTGGGCACACGCCAAAATACTGGTAATGTTACTATAGTAAATGTGACAACATAACCTAGCATGAGCACACTCCTACTTGCTGGTTGTTGCTTGGCTACCATTAACTAGGACGCAGAATCCTCAGGGACTTGTCCCATTGTTGGGTTCTTTTTAACACGCGCCTTTTAGTTTGTGATGAAATAGCAAGCAGCAGAAGCATAGAAGTATAGTTCATAACTGCAGTATGAAGCTAAACCCAAAGATTGAAGTATAGTTAAAAGATTGAAGCTACAGTATGAAGCTAAACCCAGAGATTCAAGATAGACTTACATTGCTTCCTTTCCATGTCTGGTAAATACGCGAATCATCGGACCCATTGATGGATCCAGACAACGGATCGGGTCGCTTGGGAGGAGGAACCACATACATGTCTATATTGTGGCCCGAAGAATCGAGATCTCCAGCAGCAGCAGAGAATCTAAGTGGAAACGTCGATGAAGATAAATAAGTGCTCAAGCAAGTAAAGTTAGAGCTATCACATGAGAGTTCCCGGCGATAAAATTTGCCGGCAACAAAGTCAGATTCCGGTGAAGGGAAGGAGGAGTAATGTGTTTTTGTTAAATGGGCCGACAAGGCATGAGAGTGTAAAAAGAAGGGTTTGGTTGGTGTGAGTGTGTGTGGGGACCCACTTCTCACTTTACAGGATGGTCAAACTGACGTGGCGAGTTCGTCTTGGCCAAGAATGCCCTACCCAGCCCTCCTCTTTTTCGTTTGCGATAACGCTTAGCTCGTATTTTGTTGTAAATACAAAACTAGTTTTGACATATAATATATCAATACTATATTAAAATCATGAATATAAAATATTTTATTTTAGATAAAATCACCTTCTCAAACATAAGCATGTACACTAAATTAGTTTTATATTAAAATAGTAAAATCAATTACTTAATTTATATACAAGATCAATAAATAAATTTAGGGGATATTCTTGTTTACCCACCAATCAAACAAACAATTTCTGTTTTATAATTTTATTTCACGTTTAAATGAAATTATTAATAGAAGACAAAAAAATTCTATTAAATAATTAATTTTTTATTAATCGAGCAACTCCCTCCTATTTTCTTTAAATGATAATTGTGGTTAAATAATGTGAGAAGAATTGCTACCTTTAATGTATTTGTAGGATGTCAACAGTTAAAAGTATTCTCAGAGGTAGAGAAAAATAACTTAAAAAAAGTGAAATGATATTCTTCATTTAAGACATTTTTCTGTCCAAAATGAACGCTAGGAGATGGTGTTGACAGTTAAGTATAAGATTTAAAATATTAACATCATGTGATATCAATTGGTTCTATGGTGTAGTGGTTAGCACTCTGGACTTTGAATCCAGCGACCTGGGTTCGACTCCCGGTAGGACCTTGTTGCTTTTTTGCTTTTTATATTTCCCCCCAACTTCAACTTGTGGCCATATAGTCTGACACTATAATAAGCATTATATATCGTGTTTGATTGTCATATTTGTTGCCATAAATAATACTTTTATATGTATGAATTATATGTGAATTTACTTGTCGTATTTTTAGGGATAAAAAGTGAAATAAGAATACAAAAATTAATACTTAATACATAACTTAAACAGATAAAATAATCACATGTATTGAACATTTTAAAATAGATACTCCTAATAGCAAACAAATACTACTTTAAACCAAATGTTGTACAAGACATATTAAATGTATAATAATTATTATTTGACTAAACCTGCACTTATATTACTAATCTCTACACTACAATGTTGATAGGAGGGGCTGTTGGTTTGATAGCGACGTAAGTGTTGGTTAGCTTGGTTTCCTAGTTGATCCCTCTTTTTTTGGCTCTCAAAGCATGGACACTACTCCATTGATTCTTTCTTTCTTTTCTCCCATTTGATTATTCATCTTCAGTCTCTTTATGTTATCATAACATTGTTGTTATTGCAACATTTGTCATCTTTTAAGATTTACCAATTATCTATCTGCTAGTTAAGATAAGTACTTGTATAACAAATTCTCGACTTAATTTATTTGTCGAACCCTTCACCCTTACCCTTTATATATCCCAAGTTTTTTGGGAGGATAATGTAGGTGGGGTTAAATAATTCTTAATCATCTATCAAAATTGGCGATTAAGAATGAGATAATAATAACTCGACTTAAGAGGGTAGGACGGGCCTGTCTTACATGGAGAATGGATTGGGTGTGACTAATTTGATATAATACTCTTTGGGTAATTGATTTTATAAGTTGGTGGTCTTCAACTTTTGACTCCACTTGCTTCAAGATAGAACTTTCAAATTTAATAAATTTTGATCGTGCTTAATACTTTTTGATTTTTTATTTTGAATGTTTGTCAATGGAAGAAACAAGAGTCGAAAGTTAAGATCAATTATCTAATCATCGAGTGAAATATTTGGTTATTCATTTCATATTATTTTGTCTGTTCTTGTCTAATCATTAGAGTGTCACAAGTGAAATTGATTCCTTAATTAAGTGATTCAGTCGGATAGACACATGTATAACAAATCGATGGAATTTTGTGACAATATATTGTGTTTGGAAGTATGTTTGCTCTCACATACAATGAATTTGCCAATAATATTTTGCTATTCATGCAACAACGCTGCTATCTTATGCGCCAAAATTAGTTAACTATTTGCAACCATGTCAATTTCTAACTATTTGGATTTCATAGAAGTCTTTGAATCAGGTTGTAGGATATCACACAGTCATTTTTTTCTTCTCGATTAATTTTCTAAAAAATATAACTTGTCAATTCCAAACTGTAATATTCTCTCGGCCGTCCTTCATTTGTGCAAGTTTATGGCACAGAGAATATTGGACGTGGATAAAGGTGGACGTTGAAGGTAACAAACTAATTAATATGTATTCAGTTTTGACCGCACACATTTTCCTTTCTCGTCGATTTGCTCGCTGCATCTCCAATCAGAACACCGACATTTCTTTCAATTTCTAAAATCACAATTAGAGAATGTAAGCAAGCTCTATTTCCCTTAAAAAGTCTCCTCACATTTATTTCAATTGTTATGGATGCAGAGAAAGTAACACAAACAAAATCCGATGACAAACAGACAGATATTCCAGACCCCTCAACTTTGAAAGATGAAACTGAAATTAAATCTTCTCCAAAGTCTGCAGAAGCAGACACTGTTGAACAACTGCCAGCGGACGGTGCTGTCATCAAAACAACAGATGATGATGCTGCCATCGAAACAACAGATGACGATGGTGCCAAGACAGACGACGTTGAAGAGGTCAAGGTTGAAGATTCTTCTCCCTTGCCTCCTGATCTCGATAAGGTTTCCGAAGAAATAGATAAATTTATCTCTGAATCGTCAAACTTAAAAGGGGGTGATGATGAATCTAAGCCTCCCGATGTTCCTGTGTTTGTCGAACAATTTGCTGTTCTTGTTGAGGCTAAGATTGAAGGATATGATGGTGGCGATGCACCCGTCAAATGGAACCAGCTATCTCAGGAAGATGCCTCGTCATTTTTGGATATTGTAGATCGAATCTCCAAGCTATTTACCTCGCTCCGTCAATTTTCTTCAGAGTATAAATATGCTTATTCAATCAGCCGCGTTGATGGTGTTCTTCAACGCGCAATGTCCTACATAGAGGAGGAATACAAATCGATCCTCTACGATTACAAGATCAATACTGATTCAGATATACCCAATTCAGACACTAGTTCTGCCAAGCCTAATAAGGAAGCCGCTAATTCTTCATCAGCAGACACCAAACAAAATGCAGAACAAGACACTGCTCCTGAATCTAAACCTTCTGAAGAAAATAAATTTCCAAGCTACTCTGAGGAAATGGTAGCCACCTTGAATAAATTTTGCAAAGCGTTGATTGCAGGAGGCTACGAAACAGAATGCTGCCATGCCTATTTCATCGCACGGAGGAAAGCTTTGGAGGAAAGCTTGCATAAGCTTGGCTTTGAAAAATATAGCATCGACGATGTGCAGAAGATGAATTGGGATCCACTGGAGAAAGAGGTTACTGCTTGGATTGTAACATTCAAGCACTGCACTAATGTGCTCTTCTCCGGCGAACGGAAGCTGGTGGACGCAGTGTTTGAGGATCAACCATCCATTGCGGAGACCATCTTCAGCGATTTGTCTCGAGGTATGATGATCCAACTCCTTAATTTCGCTGAAGCCGTTTCCATGACAAAACGGGCGGCTGAAAAACTCTTCAAGTTTCTGGACATCTACGAGACTTTGCGGGATTTTGTTCCTTTGGTGGATAAGATCTTTCCAGTTTCTTACGCTGATGAACTCAAGGCTGAAGCTACGTTGACTCGGGGCAGGTTAGGAGAATCGATGGTTTCTATCTTTTCAGAGCTGGAGAACTCCATCCAGGGGGACACAAACAAGACGGCTGTTCCAGGTGGTGCGGTTCATCCCTTGACTCGCTACATCATGAATTATGTGAAATATGTAGGGGAGTACAGAGACACGTTAGAGCAGGTTTTCAGAGAACACCAGATGGTAGAAAGAGCTGACTCCGCCTCGGGATCGGATTTCGACCCACAAGCGGCAGAGAATCGTCCTGCGTCATCAAATAAGCCATCACCCTTCGAGACGCATATGATAAAAGTGATGGATCTATTGGATGCGAATCTGGAGGCCAAATCAAGACTTTACAAAGATACGTCGCTCAGCTCCATATTCATGATGAATAACGGACGATACATCTTGCAAAAAATAAAAGGATCTCCAGAGATCAATAGCCTGATGGGGGATCAATGGTACAGAAAGCGATCTTCCGACCTAAGACAGTACCACAAGAATTACCAAAGAGAAACGTGGGGGAAACTGTTGCAATGTTTAAACCATGAGGGATTGAATGTGAATGGGAAAGTGAATAAACCAATATTGAAAGAGAGGTTCAAGAGTTTCAATGCCTTGTTTGACGAGATACACAAGACGCAGAGCACTTGGGTGATTAGTGACGAACAGTTGCAGTCGGAGCTCAGAGTTTCAATATCAAACATGGTGATACCAGCCTACAGGTCATTTTTGGCAAGGTTTAGTCAAACCTTTACTCCCGGAAGACAAACTGAGAAGTATGTAAAGTACCAACCTGAAGAAATTGAAACTGACATTGATGAGCTATTCGATGGAAATGCTACGCCATGGGGGAGGAAGAAATTGTAAGAAATATCTAGACAGAGATCAGTTGATGATCAATAACGTTCTTTTTTTTTTCCTTTGGTTATTCTTCATGTTTGTAGTGCTACCTATACAGTACTCAATCTTCACTTCTTTCATTCATGCTATATAGTGCCGCACTTAAGTTTTACACAATATGTTGATTAATGACAGTCCGCACCTCACCCTGTATACTTGCAGAAGGACTATTAAGGAAAAAAAAGGGAGAAATTTAATGTTAACAGTCTATTTCCAATCTAGAAAAGATATATTTAAAAAATGTGTCTCATAAATAGACAAAGAATGAAATTATTGAAAAAATAACTTGTTGATTAAATTAGAATCCCAGACATAGTAGTGTTGTCAATTTAGAATACATCTACCTACAAACATGAAATATAAACAGTACTACTTAGCTTATGACCTATTTTTGTTATTTTATCTTAACAATAATACAAACACTACTTAGCTTATGACCTATTTTTGTTATTTTATCTTAACAATAATACAAACACTTTTTAACTTTATTTAAATATTTTAAAATTATTTGAAAATTATCCAAATAATAATAGCTACAATGTCAGAATTAAAATTGCGGCGAGAAAATGACTAAGATGATCTTTAATGTATGAGTAATGCTTTACTTTGGTCCTTAATATATTTGGCTTGATTGAAATGGTCCTTAATATATGACAAGTGTATTTATTTTGATCCTTAGTATATTTCACTTGATTGAAATGAACATTGATGTATAATAAAACATATTAATTTTGGTCCTTTATCCTAAGCTTAATAGATTTATATACATAAAAAAGTATTAAATTTAACTATGGATCTTACATGGCTAATAAAATTCACCATTGTTGTCTTTTTTGTTAGTTCCAAAGAAAAATTTCATGAAATCTAACATCATCGTCTCTACCTTTTTATAACAGAATTTACTATTTTGTCTTGTTTAAAACATAAATTTTTATTGGGTCAGTAGACTAATATTTGAGGAACAAGAAAATAGTAAATTTTGTTAAAAAAAAGGTAGAGACAAAGATGTTAGATTTGATGAAGTTTTTCTTTGGAGCTACTTTATTATTTATGCTGTCTTTTCATGGAATTTATCATATACCCTTCAATTTATTGTAAGTTTATCATTCAAATTATGGATGTACGACATTATGTAACGACGAAAAACAATACACTCTATCCAAATATTGTAGTCATTGAACAATACAGTACGATACACTACTACATCATGAAACAATACATAACAAGCATCCAAACAAAACGTAATTCCAATACAAACCTTTCCAAACAACAACAACATACCCAGTGAAATCCCACGATATAAACCTTTCCAAATAAGATAATAATTTTATATAATTCAAAGTTGTTAGAATCATCCAAAAATAGTAACAAAAGAAAAAAAAAGTAATTAGGCAAAATGACCAACATTTAATAGTTATTATGCATTGTAGTTTTGATTAATTATTGAATGTGATTGCAATTTATATAATTTTTCTAGAATTTATATAATTCGATCCTAATTGTATAAATTTAATATTTATATATATATATATATATATATATTTAATCTAATTATTTATATACAATATATTGATACGTTTCAATTTATAAAAATTATGAAAAAATTCATTACTGCCAAAAAAAAACCACCTATATATTACTACAACATTTTTTTCTAAAAGGACAGAAAAGGTAATTAAAATGAAAAAGGAAGGAGAGGTGGGGAAATTAATCGTATCAAAGTAGAGGTTCACGAGAGGAAGCTAAACCCAACTTGGTTTAGATATGGGCTTTTAGTTGGTGATTTCATTCCTATTATTACAACTGCTGTTCATCTGTTACTCGGTTTGTTCTAACTATGTATTGATCGTCTGTTTCTCCCAAATTCCCTTCGCCGCTCCTGCATACTGGTTTGTCTTCTTCCTCCTCTCTTCCACCCAGGCACTCCTTATTCTGATTCTAGGGTTAATTTTATGCGGTGCACTTTTTTTTTTTTTCAAATAAAACTCTTGATTTTCTATTTTTGCGAGCATGTTGGACCCGAAAACCTAGGAATTGAACCTGACATGCCAATTCTCTTTTGCCTTGTTTAGGGAGAAACTTATGTTTTGATTAAATAAAAGTAATGCTATGTTTAAAGGCTTAAAGATCCAATTTTCTTGAACTGCTAAGCCAACGGATTGTCGCCACCACTTCTTTTTCGAAATTCCGAATGGTAGGGTTGGGATGGCCTCTGATTAATTCCAGCTTTTAGAAAGGTATAAATTGTACATTAAATGATATTTCAACTATTAGTTGCTGAAAGGGATGTAAAATCAGGGTTATTTACAATTTGACTTTTCAAAGATTCTATGGAAGTTGCGGGAGTGAATGTGTGTTAGTTAAATTGGCTCAGTTTGCTATATTTGCTCTAATTAGCCCGATATGGACACAATGTGTGTATGGTATCTTTTTATTCTTGAAAAAAAGTGTGTATGAGATCATACAATGAATTGTAACTGCAAGCATGGAATGTATAAGAGGTCAAATATTGTAATACTTTTTACATTATTGTATCCATTATGAGATCTGAAGAGCTATTCGGTGAATGTATCTTTCTAAGAGGAAATGTTCAGCTGCCAGAAATCCTCTCCATACTCACTTCGGCCCAATTTTGATTGTTAGATTTTTAGGAAATTACTTAGAAGGTTTTTTTTGGAGTTACTTAGAAGGAATCATTTTTCAGGAGCTATCTTTTTTTTCTTGCCGAAGCTTGTAATTCCCAGCATCTACCCGATGCATTTATTAATGAAACCTTGATTTACCTGATAAAAAAATGGCCAGGAGTCAAGACACACGACAAACATCCCTAGACTGCGATTTGTCGAATCTATATTGTTAAGAGAATAAGCATAAACATAGACCTCTTATTTGACTTGTGTCGATACATTCTTGTCCACTTCTTCAACATGGATCGCATAAGCCAAAAAGTGTTTCCTTTTTCTTTGGCATCATTCTCATGTCTATACTTGTGATATGACAGGATTTGTCCAACTAAATTATTATTATCTAGTCGAATACTTTTTTATCTGGTCCCACATATGTGATATTGTACTTATTTAGTTTGTTTTTGGCAGAATTTGTTTCTCTCTTAAAAGGTCTGCTTCAGGCTTACTAGTTGATGAATATTGTGCCCGAAACGATGGGGAGCACATTTAATACACAAATTTTGGTGGATAAGCTGGCAAAGCTCAATAGTTCACAGCAAAGCATTGAAAGTATCCATCAACTTTTGCCTGCTAATTAGATAATTAGTTGATCTTAATATTTTTCTTTTAAGTAGATGATCATTTGATCTTATTCTATCCCCGCTATCCAGTTTTCAGGAAACACATTGGTGGGGCATGGACATTAACTCCATGTTTGAAAAATAGGGAGAAACAAAGGAGATTATAATGAACAAAAAATAAGTTATTTTCTTCCTGTTGTTTAATTTGGTAGACAAGAAAAAGAAAGATGACAAATATTGGACTTCCGTTCTCTTGAATTTGAATTTGTAATCCTCAACTCCAACTAGCTTTATCACATTGGTGTATTTTTCACATGAACAAAGCAAAACAAGTGGTGGAAACTTGGGCCCAGCAATTCCATTGCTCACCACGTGAACAGAGATTGTCATTTCTTTACCTTGCAAATGACATCCTTCAGAATAGTAGGAGAAAGGGCTCAGAATTTGTTGGTGAATTCTGGAAGGTTCTTCCAGATGCTCTTCGTGATGTTGTTGAAAATGGAAATGATTTTGGAAGAAACGCTGCATTGCGGCTGGTATGTTTCTCTAGCTCCTTATTTTTTAGCTCCACTATGTAGGCATAGGTGGTAAATGAGTTTGATGGGTTTTAGTCTGCCTAGCTGTATTTAGCATTTGGAATGCCTATTTGTGGATGATTAGCTCTCCGAGAGGAAGGGCTAGGTTATGCATCTAATTCTGGAGTTCCTGACAAAAGTTTTAAGATTCCCTAAGATTTCCCCATACATGGTCTTCTGATCAAGTAATATGTAACATTCAATCTGTGAGCTTTGTTGTCAAAGAAGGGAGTTCTATGTGTTATCAAGAGGGAGGTGTATTTAGTTTTTCACTGTACTAGATTGTAGACTTATTTGAGAGAGAAGTGATAATAGTACAATAGCGCCTAATTAAGGATAAGACAAAACATGTATCACTCAAATGATGAATAGTCATGAATATTTAACATGATGTAGAGCCCATATTTCAGAGTATCCCCATGAAAATGTTACTAGCTGATAGAGAGAAGGGGATGGAGAAGATGCAAGATCCTTTGACATTGCAGATCCACTAAAGCTTGATCATAAATGTGGGGTTAACCCAGGAAGAAAACATAGGCGGAGATCTAGGGTTTCTAGTGAAGAAATTGAAAGGGTAGGATTAAGAAACCCTACGGTGGATACTTGTTTATATATAGACTACGTGTTATTTGAACTGGGTCTGGGTTTGGGCCCAATTATGTTTTCTGTTGTTTTTCTGAATTGGGGTTGGGTCCAATTCCGTTTTGTACATGCTTTTCATTAATAAGAAAATCATATTTTGATTTTTTTTTTTAAAACAAGGTAAGAAAATACATACAAGTCTATGTCAAACTACATTGCTACTTGAGAGATTGAACCTAAGAGCTTTAAGCCTTGAAGCCTCAGAGTCAAAGATATGCAAGCTCATTATTGAAGTGAAAAGCCTTATTATCCAGTTTGCAAGTATGGAACCAAAACACTTTGGCTAAAAACTTAATCGAGTCTCCCATTTATTTGTTTTCCCGAAACTGGTAACTATTTCTATTTCTGTAAATCAGTACATGGGTTGTATTGGAAACCGTCTTTACATAAGGAACTCTAATAAGGAACTCTAAGAGAACTGTCCTATCCTTATAATGAGTCTAAAACATCAATGATGGATTCCGTGTCAGTAGAGTAAATCTGATTACACCAAAAACACGAAGTCAGACTTCAATTTAGCTTGCCGCATATTACTCTCCCTATTCTCAAAAACTCTAAGATTTCTCTGTTTCCATATAGTCCACCAAATGTGATTGGATTGTTTTTGTGGTAAGAAATGGGATGCAAGGGGTGAATCTGGGACAAACCTTCATTTTTCTACAGATCTAGCTGTGTGCAACAAAAATAATTACTACAACTCAATTCCAAGCTGCTTGTGGTTGGCTACATAAATTCTCACTATTCATTTCACTCAATTGACCCTTTTCACCCCTATGATCAATAATTTGTTGTAGTTTTAACAATTACAGGCTTAGACTTTATTGGCACACAAATCTCCAAACAGACTAATTCTTAGCATTTGTTGAACTTAGTGTAAGCATACCATCTTTACTAGCTTAATCACGACTAGTTGGTATCACCTGACGAATCTTATGCTTCCATTGTGTTAATTTCTCAAAAATTTTTGATGGATTTTAATAGATTATAGGTCATTTGGGACAACTCCCTCACATTGTGATTTCAGGTTTATGTATCGTCTTTTTATCCTATAAGCTGTTGCTCAAGTCTAAGCTATGAATAAGCAGGATTATGGCCGGTGCTTTTTGTTTCATATGACATTGCCCTAACATATTCAGAGTCCTGTATGGTTTTGCACTAAATTTTTGTAGTTCCATTTCTTTTTGGACTAACATTGGTAAGAACAGCAGTTTTAGAAATTGGATGTGACTCTTATTACTGCTGTGGATCTAGGCATTGTGGCTTGGCTGCTTTTTTCTAAACAGTTGTTGCTGGCCAAAAATGTGTGGAGTCAAAGCAACACTTTTTCTGCTGTATGATTGTTGTTCAGAGATGAAATAACAATTTATTATTAGTAAATTTATCTGTTCTGGTGATTCAACAAATAAAAATTAACATTTCCCTGCATTCACCTTGCTTACCCGTGAAATATTTGCATTCAGAATGAAAGTTTCTTCGGGAGAAACATGAATACTATTGTATGGATATGAGTTATATGTCGAATGTCCACCTGGTCCTGGTTAACCACTTATTGAATTGTATCTTAGTTGACCTTGTTCTAGATCATAGATGTTTATTCCAGCATTTAGCTAAATAACATTTTCAGGGTGATTGCTATTGCAATTTCATCTTCAAGAGCCTACAGTTATATGTAGGACTGACAAGATGTTCTTGAACTTATGATATGGACATGCATTGCTAGTTCTATACTATGGTTACTGATTGCAATTCTTGTAGCCATGAGTTTTAACTTTGTTTAGCCACTTAATTTGTAAATTAACCTGAATAGCATGATTAAATTGGATGCAAATTTGCTATCATATCAAATCTTTTATCCTGGGTGGCGTTTATTCTGACTAGGCATTGTGGTACTGATGTGGTGCCCATCTTAATGCTCCATTTAATTCTGATAACCACAGATCAGTATTTGGGACGAGAGAAAAGTCTTTGGTTCTCGAGGGCAGATTCTGAAGGAAGAGTTTGCTGGAAAGCTTGTTGGGAATGGAAAGCATAGTGGAGGCAAAGTGGTAAGTCTCCCTTTTCATCCTGGTCTTTTATTCCTGAATTCATTCTATTTTCATATATTTGAAGATGGTAGTATCTTCTCATTGCATTCTTTGGTATGCAGAGAAACTCATATGGAGATGCCCTTGACAAAATAGTTTCAAGCTATCAGATATTGTATGGTGGTCAAATTGATGAAGACGCGATATTGAGCAGATGTAAAAATGCCATAAGCTGTGTAGAAAAAATAGATAAGGAGATTGGAAGTGATTTTAATCCAGGTGCCCTTTCTTTTCCACTCGTAATGTGTGCCTAACATAGCTTGGCTTGTGCATTTCATGTTACAGTGATCCAAAAGAAACATTTCATTCCTTTTGCCAGGGTTTCTCTAGTTTCCAGTTAATTGTCTTCCAGCTGAATCATACAATTTTTGTTTCCGCTTAGATAAATAATTAGTTCTCTGGGGTCAATTACTTGAACTTCCCTTTACTTCTGCAAAATTAAACAGGTCTTCTCTAATATATGATAGTTTTCTGCGTAAATATTCAATTTGATGTCTTTTAGCTTTTGCTATCCTTGGAGTGAAATTCCTATGCCTAGCTTAAACAAAGTAGGAACAACGGGCTTCCTTCTTCCAAGAGTGTTTGCATGTTTGTGATAAACTACTTTTCTATTTTTCCCTTATCGTCTTTTGTTTGCTTCCCTTTTCCCAAGTGAACTTTCTTTTTTTATTCCCATTCCGCTTCTGCTTTCTTCCTTTTACCAATTAAAAAGCTACATTCAATTGTTTTTCTTACATATCTAGTTTCAAATTATTTGTTTTGCTTCTATATCTGGCTGATTAAGAATCTACATAGAGAAGAAAAAACTTGAGATACTTTATCCGGAAAGGATTGAATGAGACGAAACACTTTTTTGATTTCAGTAAAAGGACTTGAATCTTTTCACGGAGAAAAACTTCTTGGAAAAAAAGACTTCTCTAAAACTTAATTGAAAAGTATAAAAAAGGTTAAACATGTTTGAATATGTAATCTGACAAACAGAGGTTGACACTCGAGTACTACGTGGCAGACCAGAGGTTGTAGGTATGACTGTTGAAATAGAATTGGGAAGAGATCTTTTTTTGTAATAGTGGTGTCCAGGTTAGCGAGACTGCGATGGTTTGGACATGTGCAGAGAAGTACCGATGCTCCTGTTAGGAGGTGCGAGAGGTTGGTTTTGGGAGCTACACGGAGGGGTAGAGGTAGACCGAAGAA
>JAABOM020000049.1:28616732-28644406 GCA_011800125.2 Solanum clarkiae | reverse complement strand
ACACCCCAAAAGCTAGCTCAAAGGGAGGAGGATTGCCTAAGCCTTATAAGGAGACCACCCATCCCATTAACCACAAATGTGGGACTTTGTGTCTCAACAGTTAACTCTACCTAGCTTGAGATATAGGTGCATGATGATAGTGCATCTTTTTCACCGCGTCTATTTTGAACTTTTTTTCTTTGTTGTTATTTTAACTTCTTCACCTGCAAGTAGTGCTACTTTTTGTTTTCTTTTTTGTGGAATTATCCGAAGACCTGTGAGAAATTACTACATTACAATTGTGTGCATAATTTCTTTTTTGCTACGATTGAAACAATCTTCCACTTAAGTGTAACCTGCAATAACCGCCGACTCTGAACTTGCTAATGAATGTGGACTTCCTAAGTTCCTAGGAGTTTCGTTTCACTTGTTAAAGTTGCACACACTCAAAGCTGGAATATTTTTGTCAATGTGCTTATCGTGAAGATTAAGAGAGAGCTCTGTATTTGAAGATCTTTGGTGGCCCTGTTACACCCTCCCTATTCCCTACACCAGCCCCCGCTTTTTAATATTCAGTCCCGGATTGTTGTTGAACCATTGATGTCTAAAATTTTCCTTTTGTTGTTGCTGAGACTTGTTTTTCTACCACAGAAAACAAGATTGATGAGAACCAAAATCAAAGCATCTGTTCGTGCTCCATATTGTGAGATTGTAAGTGATTCAGTTTGATCTTGTGGTATCCTTGGGTTAGCTGCACTGTGAAGTTTATTCTGGAGCAATAATTTGTATGATACCTCATTATTACATGTTTGTTGAAAAGCATTTTTATGTAGCTATTGCGTGTTCTTATGTTCTATAAGTTTGTATCTTTATACTTGTAGTCACAGATTTCTCATGTAAAAAATACAGAGAGAAGGCTGGAGACGCACAGAAGGATTTTTAACAGTAACTTTTTTGATGAATTCATCACTCGTCTATGTACTTGTATCATCTTGTGAAAAAGACGCATGATTAAATGGATTCATGTTTTAGTCCATAGCTGGCAAGCACTTGCCCTTGTGTAGGAAAAGTCACAGGAGCTTTTACTCGGTGAAATGCAACTGAATAATGCATGACAGTATCTTAACGGGGCACAAAATAAAAGAGAAGATGGTGAGATTGGTGGATATAGAAGTTCATTTCCTACTGGTATCTAATTTAATCTTGTGCATAGTCCTAACCAGTGCAGCTTCTCTGTTTGTGGCTCTCAGCTACAACTTAGCTTTCCACACCAAAAAGAGCAAGTAATCAAATTGTTGGTTCTGATAGCAAATGATACCATTTTAATTCATTTCCTCCAATTTCTATTTCGTACATAATCCCACTTACTCTTTGGGGATATGGCTTTTCCAGCTGGAACATACAAGTAACAATATGAAAAATTTGACTTGCGAATAAAATCGAGTTATGTTTTAATTGAACATCTCAATTTCTAACCAAATAATTTAATTAGATGTTTTTGAAAAGTTTTTAGGTTTGTTTTTATTTGAAACGAAAGTATCTAACTGAAACACTTATTTTGAGTCTTCAAATAAAATTTTTTGAAAAAAGTTTATTGGTGACTATGTATTAATTGATGACGTCTATTCAAAATAAGCAAAAGAGTACTTTACCCAGCAAGGCATACTCCACCTGTGTCTGGTAAGTACGTCATTAGATAATTGACACGTGTCGCACATTAAATCAACGGACCACTGCAAGCGTCTATAGGTATGAATCCCATGGTTGAGGAGCAATTTAAGCAATCCTTGTCTTCTACGTGTGAAGGTTTGATTCCTCCACAAATTTGTGATATATGTTTGTTACAAGAATGAGTCATATATATCCATACTCTTATATTATTTTGGCACTAAATCGCATTTTTTAATATCAAAATTATATTAAAAGGAAATATTTGATTTTAATAAGAATAGCATGGCACGTGAATAAATTAATGTTGAGGTTTCTAGTTACAAAAGAAATCTTTCATTATGTTTGTGGTTGAGAAAAGAAATGAAAAAAGCAATCAGCATCGCCATGAGGAGGCAGCAAGAATGGGCCTATCTTGCCAACCCAAAAGCAAGCAACCATTGTCGTGCGTCAATTTATAACCATCACAGGAGTAGAGACCGAGTAATATTTTGGATTGCGTGACTGCGTTTGCACTGAGTGGTACGCTTTTGAATCCTTTTCCTTCCATCACTCTCCTCCACTTTTCCAACCTCTCGTGTCGCACCGATCTCTCCATTCCCTCGCAAGCCACGATGTTCATTATCTCCGGTCCGAATATGTACTGTTCCAGCTTCGCCCTCTGTGATGAATCCCCTGGAAATGTCGCGTCCAGGGAATCAAATAACGCTGAATAATAGTGCAGCGCCTCTAGGAACCGCCCCAGGAAATACGGTCCGTTATGGCTCGCCTCTTGCTCCACGATCGTTACTATATTCGGGGCTTGGTCTCTGATCATACCTAATAAGTTCCCAATACAATTCCCTGGGACTCGATGGAGTCGATTCACAGAATTCACCGCCAGAGCCTCACCGATCCTTCTGTTGAACATGTGTGGTTTCAAATCCTCAAGCTGCTCGCCCACCGGGTGAAATTCGAAAGGAACGTGGAGGGAGTGGGCAAGTTCTGTCAAACATCGACCCGTTTCCCTCACTGCTTCCGGAGACGGCCCTACTCCTGTGATACGAAGGAAAGGAGCACCACCGGGTCGAGCTGCTAACGCCTGCATAAAAGCCGGCCACTGATAACCTTGAAGGATGTCTAAATCGATAACATGGACGCGCTCTTCGGCTTCAAATGCTTCAAATATGGCTTGATTAGCTGTGAAGTGAGCGAATTTGATATAAGGGCAGGCTTGGTAAAGAATCTGATAGATCTTGAGGATTTCGAGGGAATTAGGAGGAAAAGGGTTGAACGGTTTAGGGACAGAGGTGCTGGGCTTAGTGGCTAGTGTTGCGGCAAGTCTAGCAGTAAGAGCTTCGGTGAAGCAAGAAGCCACTCGTTGCATGGAGTCGCCGATTGGGCTGACTACTCGATTCAGGTGGTGGAGATACCTTCTTGCCAACATGTACTCCTCTTTGGAGACTGCTTCCGCACAAGCAAGGAGAAGGTGCACCAGTTGTAAGCCACTGTCCTGTTCCTGCATCTGCCCAATTTAATTAAAACTTCTTTAGCATATAGTGCCACCTTTGTGGGAATTAAATTAAACGTTACTAACGTCTTTACATGAAGAATAGTTTATATTTGTCTAGTGTAGCTCATTCAAAGAGTCCAATTTTGTGGAATGACAAGGACTAGTTCCCTTTCATATATTAAAAAGTACTTTTGTCCATACAAAGAGGGACAAATTGTATGGTGATAAGCCCGCAATTATAATTCACTGTAGCCATGTGGCAACATATGCTTGACTTGGTTTCTTACGTGCATTTTAAAAGATCTAAAACAATTGTTGTGAAGCAGGTACATTCAACAGAAAGACAACTTATAGATTTGCATGAGCACTTGAAGATACCGTTTCACGGGCGTTGTAGTAAACTCTTGATAAGTCTCGTTCCATTAGATTTTATAAAGGAGAAATAGAAGATTATAGATAAAGGTATACCTGATCAGGTGCAGCAACAATCAAGTTGTGATTGATAATTTGCGCATATTGTTGTTGTGTTGATGGTGGTTGAAGTCTTTGTTTTTGTTGCTTCTCATGCTGCCGTTCTTGGTGTAGCTGTTGTGACAGAGGAGCGATAGACCCCGTCTGGAAAATCTCATCATCTTGGTTAAGTACTTGGCTCGCAGATGTATTGCTGAGTAACGATCCCATAAAGCTACTGGACGTACTGGATGATGAATTTGTCAACGCCAGGCACTCTAAAAAATCAGGACTTACCGAGAGAGCATCAAATGACTCGGACGAGGATCCTGCTGCACCACCATCTGAAACTTTGAGGGTGGAATATGAGGATGCCAGATCCTCCTTGTCATAATCGTCATCCAAGAAACTCTCCAAAGCTGGCAGGTTAAAGCTCTCAATTTGCATGAACTGGTTATTAGGAGAGTTAAAAACTTTTTGGAGTGGGCTCGGTCCCTTGCCTTTATTACTAGAGTTGTAACTATTAGGTCCCAGTGGGGAGCACATCATCATGCTCTGCCCATGAATTCCCTGATGATGTGTGTATGTGTTGTTGTTGATATCGCTGTTGTGAGTAGTAGTACTGAAACTGGAAGTAGGCTGAGGTGAAGGAAGGTTCCTGATGGGGGAGGAGATCATGAAATCTCCCTCGAGCTGATCGGCAAAGAAGGACTCCCAAATAGAGTTATCAGGAGATTGGATTTCCACATCATCTTCCACTTCAAATTTGGCAGGGAAAGTGAGACTGGTAGGTGTTAAGCTGCCACAATTGAGTTCAAAGTCGGAGGAGACAGGAGTCACTTTCTTGGCTTCAGAAGAAGCCAGAGAGTCATCTGGAAGCAGCTTTCTGTAAGAGTTCTCACTCTTGTAACTTACTATTTCACTCTTTATGCTTCCAACCTCACTTTTTATGTCCTTGTTTACACTCCCCATGCTCCCAGACAGAGAATTGTTCATCACACTCATTCACTGCCCGTGATGAATCAACCTTTATGATTTGATGTCCTATATAATTAGAATGAAGTTGACATAAGAAGATACACAACATGGAAGTTGATTGCAAAATCAGGCGAAAAGGAAAAGAAAAGAGGTTTTTATAGATGACTTTTGAATTAAAAAATTTGGAAAAGGGCATTCGTCAGCTTGTCCAGACTGTAGGTGGGAGGAAAAATCTGTGGCTTTTCATTTCGCATGTTTGGGAGTTAGTGCTTAGCTGGTTGGTTGATTCCATTTTAGTTTATTTTATGTGTTGGTTTTACTTATGGTGGGGGGCGGGGCCCACGGAATGCGTCTGGGCCGGCCCAGCAAAGCATACTTGGGAAAAAAGAGGAATAAAATAAATAAGAGTATAGTGAAATCCGCAAGAGGGGATTGGTCCAAGCGGAATGAAAGGGATATAGATAAATGCAATGCAACTTCCTAGGTTAACAATGCCACCTTATCTGCCTATTTAACAAATCCACCAATTTTCAATTGTGAAACTAGTCATTACAAATGAGTTTATTTCATTTTTTTTTCAATTTTTAAAATTTGCATGGATATTTTTGTGATTTTTTCAACTTGAGGATATATTTGTATTTTTTCTGTGATTCTTTCATTTTTTTTTTTTTACATATTTAAAAATCACAAAAAAGAAATTAACGGGCAATGTGATAATTAACAATTTAAAATACTTAAAAGATATATTAAAAAACTGGTTGAGTCCTAAAATTTTATCGGTGCCACATAAAATGGAACAAAGAAAGTAACATGTATTTCCAAACAATGTAAAAATACTGTAAATCTCAAAAAATAATTTTATAGAACATGTAAAGAAAAATTAATTGATTCTTAAAATTTTATTGGTGCCACATAAAATGAGAAATTGAAAGTAACAAGTAATTGAAAACAATGAAAAAAATACTTCAAATTTCAATAATTAGCAGTTTAAAAATATTTAAAAAATATATAAAAACTTCAATCGACTTTTGAAATTGTATTAATACCGCATAAATTGAGATAGAGAGAGAGTAACATATATCATTTAAAATAGTATAAATAGTTTTTTTTAATTAAAATATGATTTTCTTATTGATGAAAAACATGTATAAAACAGAAATGGACCCAACCCCAATTCAGAAAAACAACACAAAACATAACTAGGCCCAAACATGGACCTAATCCAAATAACACGTAGACTATGTATAAACAACTATCCGTCATAGGGTTTCCTAATCCTACCCTTTACATTTCTTCCTTAGAAACCCTAGATCTCCACCTAAGTTTTCTCACCGAGTTAACCCCACATTTCTGATCAAGCTTCGTATAAATAATATTATAAATCGCAATATTGAAAGTTACATTAATTTTCAAAGTTTTATTAGGGCCACATAAATTCGGACGAAAGGAGTAATATATATTATTTGAAAACTAAGTAAGAAATAGTACTAATTAAAAAATTAAAATATATAAAAATTATATTAAAATTATTTACTCTTCAAATTTTATCTCGATCACATAAATTAAGAAAAAGATAATATATATTAGGCCGTGCAACTTACGATGTTTGCCACTCCTACTCTAAATAAATGTTAAAGATTTTTTATCTACTTTACTTGATAATGTAATTTTTTTTTTCACACTTTTGATGCGCAGAACTTGATCTTCGTTCAACGTTTGTCCTTCATTTGAGCAGAGTGACAATAACGTGTTGCAAATGACTTAAATTTGTTCTTATTACTATTTTCGTCTCCATATTATATATAAATATTTGTTTCATATTATATAGGCATTTATTAAATTAGGATAAAATTAATAATTTTTTTCTCATTTTACTCCCAACATTACTTAGTGTATTAAGGACTTTTCTAACTCAATTTAATATATATTGATATAAATAAAAGATACTAGTGCATTAATGATTTCTTAATAATCGTATGGGAGAGAGAGTAGTTATTTGAGGGTTCACTATTTGACAACCATACCATAAAAAATAAATAAATACAGAAAACTGTGCAAAGAGGTTGTATAAACGGGGATATTGAGGTAATCGTTAGGCTATTGCAAACTCCAAGGTCTGGCACTTTCACATATCTACATTTTTGGGAAGAAAAGTAGATGATTACTATGAGTTCCTTCTCTCTATCTTTTTTTATTTGAAAGAATATTATTGGTGCCCATGAAAGAACGAGCATACCATTTCATTTCCTAATTAAGTAATGTGGTACATGTTGGCATGTGGCTAGGATTACATGTATGGAGCATCAACAATATTATTTCAGGCGTTGAATTATATATGTGATGTTGTCAAAGTAAGCTCACACTTAATTGTTACATTATACAATTCGTTGTAACCTCCTCTTCTTGGAGCATTCTAACTTTAATCAATGCAGAATTATATCAAAAAAGAAGAAACTTGAAAGAGGAGTTTCGGCCGGATCGGATAACAAATCAAGAAGAAAGAAAAAGGCTAGGAATTAAACATTAAAATGACATTTGTTAGCCAAGAAAGGGGCGGAAGGTCGTTATCTAAGAAAAATGAGAGTGATAGAGGAAATATAATAGTTTCTTTTCCTTTAATTAAAAATCGAATCTATTTTGATAAAAAAACAGAAAATCTTGGCATGCTGCTCAGCCATTAACGATATTTGGAAAAAGGATTTCTACAGTTGTGGAGAATTGACACCCATCGTCTGGTATGGCGTCGTTTATTTGGGCAAGGATGGTTGCCCTTGTCTTTTTCTCCCTTACCTTCTCCGTCGGCACAAATTGAAGTTCAACCCCACCTTATTTATTACTGCATAATGTTTATCAGCTAATTTTGTCTTTCACAAAGGCAATTTATTATACTACAATGAATTTTTCTAAAAATATATATTTAGTTATGCGTATTAACTTACAAAATTATTAGTAATGCCCTTTTCCTATTTTCCTGTAACCAACTTTTGCCATCACATAACCACCAGTTTACAAATATATACAGCGGCAAGAAAGTTAGAGTCACGTGTAGCAATAATTAATCACATAACCAACAAAATGACCGTTGGTCTCACCCCAAACATGACCTCGTCTCCGAGATATTTCCTTTGTTATCACATAATTTTATCAAATCACTCCTAATAAATATAAGTCATCTAAACATAGAAAATAAATACTATTCTCTCTATCCCATTTTATGTGCCACTTTTTTCTTTTTGGTCTGTATGTCACCTTACTCTAATTGGAAACAATTTGGCTTTAAAATTCCCCTTTTACCTTTAATAAAATAAATCTTAACCACAAAAATTTATCAGAATGATTTTATACCACAAGTTTCAAAAGTCTTACTTTTTTCTTAAATACATTGCCAAGTCAAAGGGTGTCATCTAAAATGGGACGGAGGGAGTAGTAAACAACTGCCGGAATTCTTGATCTCTCTCAATTAAAAAATTCAGAATTTGAATTGATGTCCTTTCATTGATTCCTCCTAAATTGCATTGTTTTGTCCAAATTATTTCATTTCAATTGAAATTTGGATATTCACCATGGATGAGGATCCCCACTAAACATCCATGCATGGTTGAATGGTTAAAACGCCCAACTCATAATTGGTGAATTCCTAGGTTCAATTTCTACTTGACACAAAATGATAAATTATTAATTGATTTTATAAACTTGACAAGGATTGCTGGATATTTCAAAATAGTATAGTTACAAGTAAAGATGGACGGAGGGAGTATTTACTACTTTTGTCTTGTTCACATATTTAAAGGTAAGCGATGAATATGTACAAGTATTTAATATTTACTACTCCCTCCGTCTCATATTACTTGAATTTTTGAAGCTTTTTTTAAGGTTCAAAATATTTAAATTGTTCAAAGTTCAAGGTAAATATTTTAAAATTTTTCCATATTTGCCCTTTTATTTATTGAACTTTTATATTTTCTAGGATATAAATTACACTATGTATTTATGATTTTACAAAGGGCAATAGTGGAAAGTATGGTGTAAATTGTCTTTTAATGTTTTTCTTAATATGTGTATATTACTTCACAAATTCAATTATTTTGAGACGGAGGGAATAATATCTAAAAATGTACATTGCACGTTTGTCCTCTAATCATATTCTACAATGAAAATATTGATTTTACTATTTAAATTTTATTAATTTTTCTTTAAAAAAGACACTGATAATGAAATGATATAGTTTCAATCTAGCATGCAAGAAGCATGTAAAACTATGATAAATACAGTCTCAAATGATATGAAATATATTAATAAATTCCTGCTCTAAAAATAATAAATACATATAAGTACTCTTTTAATAAAATTATCATACTTCATAAAATATATAGTTCAACATGCCCGACAATATAGCACAATGAGTAGTATATATTTATCTTCACTCAAAGCGTTCATCGCGCAACATAATATTTGGCATTGTCATTCCCATATTTAGTGATTTTTTTATATATATAGAAAAATATATCTACTTAATGCAACTGCTGATGTTCTAAATGAATATTTTCAATAATTTTAATTTGAAGTTCAGAAAGTATAACCTCACCTCCCAACTATCAACACATTATTTATTGGTCATCATTCTAGCTAATTAAGAATAGTGGAAAAGACAATACTCCATTATTAAACAATTGACACTCATTAAGATGTATTTCTTATGTAGATGAATTCGTTGTGACTCGTCAATTTCCTCATAGATTTTGACTAAGAGAAGGTTCGTTTCTATGTGTAACACCTGTGTTAATTATTTGTCTCATTCTATCTGATATTTTTATTCCAACAAGAATATTACCTTACTATACTTAAAAATATTTTAACTTAAAAATTTATTCTTTATCCTTAATAAAATGGTCTACAACTACACAATTGTTTAAGTTAGTGCCACTTCAAATTCTACCTTTAGGTAAATAAAATATGGCCATTTACTATTTAATGGTTAAATATTCAATTAGATTTTAAATTAGTATAACGATCAAAAATGGTCATGAGAGGCACTAGGTGTGAAATCCATAGATTGACTAGACGTATAGTAAAAATATCATTTAAAATGTTCCTATTGTATTAATAAACATATATATAAACGATAAATGATACGCACAATTAATTCATTGTTGAATTAAAAGAGCATCAGGCGAATCCATTTTCAACAAATGTGTGTATATAGTTTAAGTTTGAGAATTGTTTATATGATGTGAGCTTTTTGGTACATTATATTGGTTACTACGTCTTCTTGTTGAATTCGTCCCCTCTTCTAAATTAGCTGGCTGCTATTACCAATATTCTAAATTAACATGTCTATCTATGCATCCATCTTAAATAATTACTACCCAAATGGGAGTGACCCCATGTAACAAAAAACATACGTGAGAGAAAAATCAAAACGAAATGATCTTTTCCCTGCAATTATGTTCCGATGGTCCCCAAAAAGGAGAAAAGTAGCTTACCCTCATTGTATTCACGACTTCGCTCCTCTCTACAACTGGGGTTCATTTTTGCTAAATATGTAATTCAAATTGGGTGTTTTGATATTTTGCCCCTCATAAAAAATGTCCCCATAAGAGGTGTACTTTGATTCAACTTAAAATGAAAGAATATAAATATAATTATAATTAATTAGAAGAATATAAATTATAAATAATTTATTTCAAATCAAACATGGCTAATTTTTTCCCAAATAGAATCTCACCAACTCATTTGACAATTCCAGCTGTAACTAAGCCCAATAACGTAGTCATAGCATGTGGGAGTGGACTCTACATTATAAGAATTTAAGAAGTGTATTAATAACCGCTGGACTAATTGAAAAAATATATAACAAATTAAATACTTTCTATAAATATAATCGTATTTTATTTATATAGAAAAAAGCTCCAAATCATAAAAAAATATATAATACAATTTGGCAAAAATCGTAGAAAATATACACTAACTATAAAAAATAGATTACTTATACCTAAGCTATATATTATCAAGCTATATTTTATAGTCCCTCTATGTTCTAAAATAAAAGTTTCAAGTGCAGGATTTTTGAACTTGTATATGTCTGGAATTCAGTTTATGAAAGCCAAATTTGAGAGAATTTAGAAGGAAACAACTAGAGCCATTTGGCATGCTGTTCAATCCTCAGGACTTGATAACTTAATACGTGACGTAAGTGATTTGATGTAAAATAGTAATAAAATGGAAACAGAAGAATGAGAAGCGAAGTTACCATAATTCTTTGCCTCTACTGAGATTCATAACAGAGAAGGGGAGAGTCTATGGGAAGTCCGTGACTGGCGGTCAAATAATAAATAGCAGCAACCACTAATTTATTTATATAGTATCACGTTAAGAAGCAAGGCTACCATAAATTGCAAACATGGCGCTATTTGTCTATTTCCTACTATACTCTCTTTCCTACACATCCAACCTTACAAAAATCCAAACCAAGTTCACATGATTTGTTTGTTTCTGAATTCTCAATAGCAATAAGGTTCCACCCCTGTCTCTCTTTTTCTCACTTCTGCAATCATTAATATCTATCCATACACACACTCACTTTACCTCACATCTTTTTTTTAAAACTCTTCAACCGTAGTAGCTAGTATTTTTTGTGTGTTTGCTTTTAACGTAATAATCACTTGGCTGCTAGCTAGCTTTTCACATATCTCAGGTCAGTTTGCCATGACGACTACTACTACTACAATACTTGTCCTGTTGGTGGTTTCGTGCTGCTTGACTGTTTCGTCAGCAAGAAAAGTGGTTAATCCTCGGATCACTGTCATGGGTATGGTTTACTGTGACATTTGCTCCAATAATTCCTTCTCCAGGCACAGCTACTTCATGCCAGGTATACACTAATCCATCTAAAATAGACTCGAGTTGGCATAATGACTCAACCTCTCCCCTTTATTTTGATTTTTGCAAAAAGAAATTTGAAAGATAAGTAAATTCTTCCAAATTCCCAATCATGATGTTTGAATTTTATATGATCGGGTTTGAGTTTAATGGGTCATCTGGGTTCAATAAAACTTACTAAAAAATATTGGATAAATGGGTGAACAGGTGTAGAAGTGGAAATAGAGTGCACCTTCAAGGCAATTGCATCAAGGACAGCGGAGCTAGTATCTGTATCAGTGAACAGAACTACCAACAGATATGGAGTTTACAGGTTGGAGATACCTTCAGTGGACGGAATAGAGTGTGCTGCCGAGAAAGCAGTGGGCAATTCCTGCAGGGCTAGCCTTATTGGGAGCCCATCTTCTTCCTGTAACGTACCTGGCTCTACAAGAACCACCACTGATGAGATCACCATCAAATCTAAACAAGCAAACACGTGCATCTATAGTCTCACTGCTTTGAATTTCAGACCTTCGAAGAGAAATGTTGCTCTCTGTGGAAATTAAAAATCCCTTCTTTCATTTCCTATTTATAGGGAAAATATGTATAATTCATGTCCCTTTTATTTTCAGCCATCAAAAGCTTGCATCACACTATATATGCTGTTAAATACAAGGATATGTATTAGAAACAGGCACCAAGTCCTGATGTTCTTGTTTTTCTAAATTTTATTTTTCACCAGAGGAACTTCTTGTTACCTAGTTAATTAATCTCTTTGGACATAAGAATCTCATTTTACCTTCTAGTAAAATGACAACTCTATACTCTCATCACTTGATTCCAGCAGCAGAGCACATATGCTAGCGGCTATTAAGATAAAAATTTGTCACATGAAAGGTTTTCCTGAGATGTAACTAATGAAAATAGTACTACTATGCCTAGATCAACTGCAATAAGAAAAAACAAAAATTACAAGCTTAGGCATGGCATAACGATTCCTTTGACTCATTGTTGTAACACACTTCTCAATTTAATTCCATCTAATATCATGAATAATTTAAGCAGCAGCTCTTCAGCAATTTCATCGCAAATTCAAACCTCAATGCATAAGCCATTTTCAACCACAAGGGTTGACAGACAAGGAATAAAGTCATCAAATGTACCTCAAACTGTAATTCATTTGTAGGAATTAGTTCACAACCTCTTTTGCCTGCACCAGTTTACAAAATAAGCTGCTTATGTTTCAGCACATGTTTGATGAACTTCACAAAAAGGGTCAGCAAGGAATGGAAAGCAGTTCCAATTAGCAATCTTTTACTTCAATATCCACAGTACAAATTCAAGGCTTAAAGAATCCCTGCTCGACTAAGATAAACCACAGATGCAGTAAAAACATTAGAGTATGACATGCCCCGTCTCTTTGAGAATTTTCGAGTAAAATACAGTACAAGATCTTCTTTTTGAATGCTAAAGAGTCATTTCCAGCACGTCTTGATCTGTAAATTTCCAAGTTTTCCTTTGAAGAGATGGCAAAAGCTTAACAAGTGATGGACACTGTAAAAATCATGCCAGACCACACTTCCTTAGGCATGCAACTCCCTCTTCTAAATAATCTTGTCTATTGATCCAAAACTCGGGGGCAGCCTGCAGAATTATTAGATTATCTATTTATTTCTGTTAACATCATAATGTTGCTTTCAAATTGTATGCTCTTCAATTAGGGAGCGCATTGATTCAATGCAATCCTTTTCCTTTTTGCCATAATGCTCAAGGAGAAGAATGGCGAGAATGATTTTTTTTTCCTAGGTGATTGAGCATTCTGACTAGAAGAATAGGACAGAAAGAACCAGCTAAACATGGAAATATACCAGCCACTATGATTTCAGCATAATATAAAACATTTAGTTACATCATAAAATTCTTTCACTTGCTATAACAAGTGGATTTTTTTTAATTCAGCTGCATCCAGTGACAGGACCATCTCTCATACACAGGTGATTTGATCAATTGCAGACGAAGTATAAGAAAAAGAGAAGGATTGGAGTCAATGCGGAAAACAAATTTCCCTGTGCCTGAAGTTGATGAATGCACAGGCCCAATCATATCAAAACAGTATAATAAAAAATCAACATGTGCCACAACCACTTCAATGGAAGACAGACTATTCAAATCCAGAAAATTATGTGAAAGTGTACAGATTAGAAAAGGATGGATCTCAAGAGATTAGCTTTCTTTTTATTTCTCCTGGGAATAATTACTCTTTTATATGCATGACCAGAGAAGGAGAGGCGATGGGGCTACAGAGATGAAACAGATACCACCATACCTTCATAATTCCAGCCAGAACCGCACCTCCGAGATACACCATATGCTTTCTTCTTGGTGGATCTTCTATTCGTAACCGCAATTTCTATGGCAGAAAATATAAAAAGTAAAATTTTCAAACAAAAAAGAGAATTTCAAATACTATAAGAAAACCAAGAATACATAGTAAAAGACAATATGCTTGGAGGCAATGTAATCCAACTTAATAGATATGCTTAATCCTACTCATCCTTTTCCAACTACTTTCTTATCCATCTCTTGATTGACTGGACTTCACATAGAGCAGAAACCACCATAAGCAGCAGGTACAAGTGAGGCCGAGGTATTCTATTGTGGTTTGTGGGTAAGACTATTCGAATAAATGCAACTTAGTTGTATAAACCTGATTCATAAACTAAAAACTTCCAAGATATCATGAAAAGAATAAATCATCTTTGTTCCTTCACACAGTACCTTCAAACCATCTTTGTTCCCCTTCAGAACAACATCAAGATAGCGGTCCAAAATTTCTTTCTCGAGGCTGTCAATGTTTGAAAAGAAGGAAAAATAGCCGTTATTTAAGGAAATGACGAAGTGATGACTGTGGGCATGAGGTTGGTAAGAAAGAGTTTGTTCCTTATATTCCCACAGGAAACCAAAGCATACTTAAACTGCAAAGTAGAGTTCAAAGAAAAAATCACAGAGAGAAATGAAATTCCTTCTCGATGACAGCTCACAGATATTCTTAACAGGAACTCTTCATGCATCAAAGTGTATACCTGAATTTTCCAAATATAGCACATTTCTAAATAATACTCCTACCCTCTCAGATAGTCTCATATTCTAATTTATCATACGTAACAAGATGAGAGTTCAAATAGTATGTAGTAAAAACGAGTACATTTCAAGTTAATTTGCATTTTTCGATATGCCTTCATACATTTCTTGCTAGTCCTGATACTTACAATTTCAAAAGGGTTCTTATGAGCAGGTAAAAAATAGAACAACTAAGAAGAATTAGTCATCAGTCAGAGATACTAAAGCTGGCTGCTACCAGGAGGAAAAAATTAGCAACTTTTGATACAGCAAGAGGGGAATCAGAAAATTCAAAATCCACAGGGAGGTGATTAGAGTTCCTCGCACAATAAGAGAGTGTTATCAAAGTTATAGCACAACAGCTATAGAGTCCAACTTCTCTGCCAGATTGATCAAACATTAGTCTTGAGGAAAAAAAAAGTCAAGGATATACTTTGGCTCATAAACTCAAAACAAGCTGACACACTAGTCAAAACTTCTGAGAAGAGTGTGACAATAACGTAGCATTTAGGCTCGACCATGCACAATTGTAATATCCAGCTCTAAGCTCTCAAAGCTTTATAATAAGGAAGAGTATATTGAGTAAGTTACCGACTAGGTAAGCCAGGATACATAGTACTTCCGCCACTCAAAACAATATGTTGGTAGAGCTGCATGAAAATTCGAAGTAATGATTATCACATCAAACATATGATGGATGAAAAATGACAACGCTATGACAAAGAATACAGAAGAAATTTTCCAAAACTGAAGTACCATCATCCTGTTGTCAATATCCATCTCCTGGATGCAGCGGAATACCATGTCAGCCATGCCATCACCTTCAACATCAATAAGATCCTGAAATGGACAGCAAAAGTGATGCTTAGCTTCCTTCCACATACATCAACCCATCAATTAAACTTTTGGAGAAACGTGGAATAATATTTTAATCTAGCTTCATTTCACATACATCAACCCATCAATTAGAATTTTCGAGAAGCATGGGATAATATTTTAAATTAGCTTCCTTTCACATACATCAACCCATAAACTAGAAGTTTGGAGAAGCATATAATAGCATTTCAAACCATGCAGTTCAGGCAATGTGGTCTTGCTTCAATTTTCACAAGGACTTAAGATAAACAAATTGGTTTTAAGATAACACTCTATTGCTTTCCTGTTGAATGGTTGAGAGGTGAAAATAGTGTTTAAACAGCAAAAGAACCACCAAGTTTAAGACGCTGTAAGACAAAAGATGGTCATTGTATTAGATGACAAGTGTCACATCAAAATCTGGTGTTGTATGAGATTGCAGGATTAGCTTGCTTTATGGAAAAACATCAACTGCCTTTCATCTTCCCCACTATGAGCAAAACAAATCTGGTGCATTTTTATGAAAAAGATATGTTCTTGATTTTTGAAAGAGGAAAATGAAAATGGGAAATGCATGCTCACTGGAGTAAAAAGAGCCTCAGGTGCCTGGAACCTCTCTGTGCCAACTTTAAGTACCCTCCCATCTGGAAGCTGTCGAAAAACAACTGAATTAATGAGCTACTGAATGACCAAGTTTCTTATGGGAGAAAAAAGGAACTTTACTTCCATGAGCAAAGTACCATAACTAATTGAAGATCAAGGTAGTAGAAAAGCTTAAAAAATAGCAGTGCCTTTGTTTTTTCCAATTAAAAGCTTACTGTGGATGGAGCCTACTCACAGTATAATTTTTGACAAGAATTGTAGTTTCAAGCCCCAACTGATATTCTCTCTTGTAATCACAACTGTAGTAAAGCAAATAGCATTACTCGCCAGAAGAAGTAGAAGTAATTAATTTATGACACAAGTAATTTCACCTGATGTAGCAGAGCTTTTCTTTAATATCCCTGACAGTCTCAAAATCGGCAGTTCTATTCATCGCATACCTTCAGATATTAACTGACCATCAGAACTCCAGTAATGTTTAAAATAAACAAATATAACATGAATGACCCTATTTTTTTATTTCAAATATGTGTTGGTGATTACCCTCTCCGAAGTAGCAGATCAACCAGATAAGACGTTATATGCCGTCCAGCTACATTCATTCTTTTTGTGAGATGAGGAAAAGAGTATCCATCAACAACAGGAACCTGCATCGAAAAATTTCTGAAAAACGTACAGAACAAAAAAAAAATCCTCCACGGTTCATAGCAAGTACTACCACATGCCACCGAAAGAACAAATAGCTAAAAAAACACTGCCTTTGTGACCAGCTTGAAGGAGCAACTTATTAGACAGGGAGCCCAAAGCACTATGCAGGAAAACAGTTCTAGTTTGATATACCAACTCCTAGTTTGATTACCTCAAACTGTATAAGAAATATCCTACTCTTTTGAATCAATGTTGAACCAAGACAAACTATAGATCATGAAACAGCTATACTTATGGAAAAACTTACAACATGTGTAACTCCATCACCTGAATCGATGACAAGCCCAGTCAACAAACCTGCATGTTTGGAACAGCAAAGATGAGCAAATCCATCACCAGATAAGGCACAAGTAAAAGCAAGTATCTAATTAATCCCACCCTTGTAACAAATAACCGCTAAAAAATTGCAATATCAAGACTCATGATGTCCTTCTCACAACAACAACAACATACCCAATGTACTCCACCAAATGGGGTTTGAGGAGGGTAGAGCGTATGCATATCTTACGCATAGAGATAGAAAGGATGTTTCCTATAGAACCTCAGCGTAAATAAAGCATGCCAAATAGTTTGAGAAAAAGGGGTACAAATATGAGAGCAGTAACAGCAACGAAATAATGTGAAATGGAGAGCATTACACATCAAACTAGAGAAAGAATTGTAACAACAACAAAACAACGCAATAATATGAGCACAAATTAAATCAAAGAACAAGAAACTACAAAAATAGTGTTAATACGACTGGTAAGAAGGAAGGTCCAAGGATGACCACCAAGCCTATCCCACAGGGAAGTAAGAGAATGCAAAATTACCAACTTACCTCCTACCCAAAGCCGCAACCTCCAAAACATCTAAGGTCCTTCTCAAAGATAATTGGAAATAACTATGCCCAGAAAACTCATACATGTATAATGGTACCTTGAGCATACAATGTTAGAACAGCTTGAATTTGGATAAAGACACCAGCAAAGTTGTATTTCTCAAACATGGTTTCTACCTGTAATTCAAGTAAATCTGAGCTTAAATTAAAGATCATTGAAGTAGTACAGAGAAGGAATGCAATTTTCGAAAAAGAAAAACATTAACACAAACCATCTTTTCACGATTTCTGGATGGATTGAGGGGTGGATCTGTCAGCAGAATTTTGCATTCTGTTGGATCTATCTTCAACAGCAGAATGAAAGGAAAGCCTTATCAGTTAATCATGAACTTGTTATACAATAAGCATTACAAAGAAAAAGTAGCAATCAAAATTTTAAACCAAGTAGAAATTTTATAATTAGCAGTAGAGAAAGCTACCTTCAGTTCGTTGAAAAATGCATGGTCCCACACATTCCCCATATCATCCCAGTTTTGCACAATTCCATTGTTGACGGGATAAGATATATCCAACTGATGGCGCAACTTCAAGCATTCATCTCCCACAATAATATCCTAGACGAAGAATGTAATGAGTTAAACATTAGTCAACAAGTCTGTGACTGCACTTTTTTATGAAGCTCAACAGTTAGATACAAAATACATTAGAGAAGGATATAAGAATAAAAGAGAGCAAAGTAAATAAGAGGAACATAAGGAAAAAAAAAATGATGATGGGAAGATTCCCAATGTCCTATTTACAAGCTAGAAGTTTAAACGAAGAATCCAGGAGTATACTACATAAGCAGAACTCTAACAATCCTGAGGTATACCAGAAAACAAAATAAAGTTAAAACTTCATTGCACAAGAGGTAGCTATAACATCTAGTTTAGCAAGCGACCGTTGAACTACTAAAGTTTCATACCAGATTTTCTTTCTCTCAGAAGAGCTTCCTAGTTTTTCGTAAATGCAAGAGAACCCTCACATTTTTTTTTTGTAGGGTAAGAATAAAATGAGAGATGTTTACCTTCAAGTCTTGTTCCATAAGAGACTCTTCATATCTTAGCATTGGCCTCCCCACAACACAAGGGAATACAGATGTGGGAAAATTCTCACCCGCAAAGCCACACTTGACATACTGCATTAGTTCATCAAAACATTGAGAATTGACACACCATTTTATTGTCTATATAGACATCAAAATAGTTCAAAAAATGTATCACCGTGACTGGCCCCAAAAAAGAAAAAGAATAAAGGAAAAAGAAGGCACTGGCTAGAATCATTAATTATGTTTAGCGGATCATAATTTAAACATAACAATTGAGAAATTCCTAGTCTTGGAAGCGTCCTGAGCTGCTTCTACGGAAGTATATATACTCACATTCAACTATATTCCCATCAAGTAAAATTTCAGAATTAAAACCTTGTTTAAAATCAATTACGGTATCAGCTGATTAGTACTCAAATACAAAAGAGAGAAGAAAGAGAATACCCCAGTGCCGTTGTCGCAAACGACAACGTCTCGATTATCCATCTTGTAGCTGCTTGGATGGATCAATCATGGACTCTACTTTCCTTTAACTTTGTGATTTTTTTGCTTCACAAATCAGCAAAGATCGAAGCTTTTTTGAGTTGGTAGAGGTGATGGACTACCGGTTACCGGAACTTAAAAGTAATTTTAGTTTGAGTTCTCTAATGTAGTGATTTTATGACTTTTCCCCTTTTTCTTTTCCTCAAGTTTCTTACATAATCAATCCCTTCAAAAATATTTATTACTCTTTCTATTTAAAAAAAATTATTACTATTTGAATTATTGATTTTTCTTTTTCATATTATAAAATAAGTAAATTTTTCAAAATTTAATATAATTATTGAAATTCTTAAATATTTTTCTTATAAATATATCATACCCTCAACAATTCACTTAGATGGACTAAAGAAGGCATAAATTTGTCTAAATATCGGCTCAAAGTTTTATTTTTGTCTCATAATCATCAAACTATTCAACAATTCATGAAATCGATTCTTTCAGAGTACTAATGACAAATTAGTTTAGTCTCTCATAATCATCACAATTTTTAAAAAATGTCATTTTACTCTTTTGAAAATACTTGCACTTAGGGGTCGTTTGGTAGGTTATATTAATAATGTTTGTATTAGCTTTTCTTATATTAGTTATGCTAAAATTATTTTCTCTATCGTACTTGATTTGATGTATTAAAAATAACATATATTGCATAATTATAAAGAAAAATATTTGTTCATAAAAATATCTCCACAATATGATGGAAAAGATGTTGAAAACGTTTTGAGGAGCAATTCTATCTTTAATCATGTTTCTGCATATATTAAAATACTTTTCATTACTAATAACATGAACTAGTTATATATACATTTAATATTCATAAGTTGAAAAAGTACACTAAACAAGATACTTACAATATACAAAGTTAAAATACATGTGTTAACTTATTTGAGCTAGAAAAAGATAAAATTTACATAAATAAGTCACATTTTTAGAATGTGACTAAAATAAGCTTAGTATAGTTTCTTTTTTCTATTTTATAAAAAAAAATTCAAACAACAAATGCCAAAGCTGGTAACATCTAAATTTGATATAAAATGAGACTTTTTTCTTCCACTTTATAAAACGGAAGAAATTTTTCTATTTCGTAAAGTGAAATTTTTTCTTCCACTTTATAGAGAAAAGTTTATTTTACCAAATTTTTCACTTTATAAAGTGGTAGAATTTCTTTTGTTTTATGAAGTGGAAGAAAAACTTTGTTATATATCAAAATCAGACATTAATGGCTTTAACATCTGCCATTTGAAACTTTTCTATAAAACGAAAACAAAACCTACACAAATATTTAGTTACATTTTGAAAACGTGACTTATTTGTATCAATTTTGTCTCTTGATTGTTCAAATAGGTCCCGAACTCTCTTTTTTAACACCGATAGGCGATAAGAACCCCTTAAAAGATTATCAATGGTCGAGACATTTTAGTAAATGGTTTAGAGAGCCCCAATTGATGTTGAGCAAATCATAAATGGTCCTCAAGCATGATCGGAAAGCAGTTTACTAATTTCACAAAGGAAAAATCTAGCAAGTATTACCAAAAAATGGGAAGAAAAAAAAAATCCTCTATGTATTATAGTTCTCGGTTTTGTATCTCACTGTGTTAAAATGTGTCTCTTGTCTCCTGAATTAAGTGTATGGAGAAGACCAAAATATAGAGTACTCTGAATGTACAAACATGTGGTATGTCATCTGTAAGCCATTTCTTGCATCACTTGATATAACTTGAAAATTGGATCTGGTTTTGAAGAAGATGATATTGATGCCAATATTTCATTGCTCAGTTCTTGATGCATCGAAGGGGATTTGCCTCGAATCCAATTCAAATGTTCAACAGCCAAACTTATCTCTTCAGCATCAGCTAAAAATTTGAGAAAAATCAAATGAGCATCTAAAAATGCAACATCGGGGCTTTGATCACGAAGCAACTCCATTGCAGGAACCAAATAACCTGCAATTGCAAGGTTCAAGACTTGGTAAAAAGAGCGATCCAATCTGATACAAAACTACTTTTGCAGTCAATACAAAGCAGAAGTAAAACTCCATTATCACAAATATGGAGTATGTAATACCTTCCTTGCAGAGGCCGAGGATGAATGTACACAAGACAGAACGTGCAAGGGTTTGATCCTGCATCGCACACTTGTTGAAGACTTCAAGAGACATTTTGAGATCTTTTGCTTGACAAAGCCCTTTAAGGACTGAAGTGTATGTAATACCATCAGGTACTACTCCTTTCTCAAGCATGTCATGGAAAAGCCTACAAGCATCTTCAATTTCACCTTCTTCTGAACACTTCTGAATAAGAATATTGTAAGTCTCTAAATTACCAGGGCACTCATTTGTAAACATCTCATCCCACAACCTTTTTGCTGGTCGCAATAGATCTTCTCTACAGCAAGCTTCTAGCAGGAGATTGTAAGATTGTATATCAGGAACTGCACCTTTTCTTCTCATGTCACGAAGAACTTCGTAAGCTTCTCTCACTTTGCCAGCCTTGCACAAAAATGAAAGCATGATATTGTAGCTATGTGTGTCAGTAAAATATTTTCTAGAAGACAATTTTTGAAAAACTTGAAGCAATTCATCAATCTTTCCATGCTTACAAAGGTTTGCACTTAAGGTCGTCACAGTAACAAGATTAGGTGCCGTTTCTCTACCCAGCATGAAGTTCAAAAAGAAGACAGCAAGTCCAGGATCGATAGCTGATACTGATCCTATCAAAGCATTGAGCAAATCGTCATCCATTGGGAAGTTACCAGACGCAATTACTTTCCCCAAATCTTTAGCTTCAGAAATCAGCCTCTCCGAAATCAAATCAAATATGAACTCTTTATAATCATTATTCCTTGGTGCCACCCCTAGTTTTCTCTTCCTCTTCAAAACCAAATCCTTGTCAACTACATTTCGCATATTCCCTAACGCTTCAGTAACAATACTATAAGCAATAAAATCAGGTTTACATTCTCTCATCCTCAATTCATCAAAAGCAGAAACAGCTTCTGCTATCCTAGACTCGGAACATAACCCGTGCACGACTAGAACTGCAAGAACGGATCCATTAATTCCCAAAAAATCAATCTTCCGAACCTCATCTATCAAAGTCAGACCCTTTTCCAATCCATTAACTCCACAGAATCTCCACAGAAACACACCAAAACCAAGAGTATTCAACCGAACACCTCTGTGATTCATTTCATCGAACACCTGAAATGCACATTTGTAGTTCCCATCCGACGACAAAGCAGCAAGAAGTGAATTACAAGTTTGTGATCCAATTTCTGATGCCAAAGAAGGGACCTCACTGAAAATGGAAAATGCTAAGTTGGACTTCTTATTACCAACGATGTGGGAAGCAATGAGAGAGCGATAAAGAGAAGGATGGAGGCGGATTTTCTGGGCTTTTACCTGCTTCAAGAGCTTCTCAAGGGTGTTGAATTGGCGAGTAATGCAGAGAGACTTGAGAATGGAATGATAAGTGGAGGAGTCATGAGAAAATCCAGGTTGCTGAGAGGCCCAGTGGAAGAAACCGAGTGCAAGAGAATGGTGGTGTACCAGAAAAGGGTCGATGACTCGGGCGACGAGTGTCGGGCTGAGTGATTCCCGGCATCCGAGGTGATGCAACGTTTGCTCTAACGCTGGACTCCATGTTTGGCTTCTTTGCTTTGATGCCTGTATGAGAGCTCGGCTTATTATACTTGAAAACTCCCCCACTGATCGGTTCTTCATTTTATAACGTCTCTTATCTGCGTGCTCAAACACTTCATGTAAGGTGTACTTATAGCAACAACTGGTCGAACTGGTAGTTACTTCTGCTCCAGTGTTGTTTTTATTTTCCATTTTTTTCAAAAAAATAAAAAAGAGGAGGAAAAATGGAGGATTATTATATCTTATACTGAAAAGACAAATCTTCTTTTTTCAAATATTTTGAATTGTCAGTATGCCATACTAGTGGTACAATTTTGAGCATACTGCGACTAAGTAGAACCGATAACAGACGCAGAACAGTTGAACTTTATGTGCGAGTGCTGAAGTGGGAGTCGTAACAACTCCCAACTATTAGTTGAAATTATTTGAGCACAAAAAGTTCCTAAGGCATGCTGCTTGTAGCAAAGAAAGCATTAGCACCGCAGTCCGCAGACTAGGGAAAAGAGAAAAGTTGAGAGTAGGGCGGGACTGAGGAAACCAATTGCTTTTAGCCTAGGCAATTTTCCATGTTTTGTTTTCTTAACAGTATAAATAAATATCTGTACTTGTTATATTCTATTATACAGTTTGGTTCTTCCACTGTCCACAGTATATGTGCACATGCCACTTATATCACACATCCATGTATATACAACAGATAACCCCAGGCAATATCTGATACTACTGATGTTTAAGAGTTTCTTCTATATCCCTGGATACTAAACCACAAGGTCTAACTATCTAATGGTTACTATTTACATCAAACTAAAGAGCTTTTTACCAGTAGGTAGGATATCTATCTACACTTTTTGTTATATGAAATCTGCATACTGTGGGTGGTGTCTGACGACGTGTCTACTAAGTTTTCCAGTCTTAGAAGGTAACCACTTAAGTGTAGGGTCCGATCAGCTTCAGATTTTGGAGGGTTCGAACTTTGAAGAGACTCCCAAAGAGGTAGCTAATTGTTCCTTCTTCAGGTAGCTTTGCTGAGTGACAAGGATTCCACTTTACATGCAACATATTTGGGCCAACTTGCTCACGAATTGAGTCAACTGTCTTTTGCTCAACTGGATTCCCGGTCACATCTGTGACATAAAAGATATCTTTCGCCTTCCCCCCTTCTGTTGAGATTTCTGCTCTTTTGATACACAAACTATTTTCCCTGAAGATCCTAGTGATATCTGATAGTAGTCCTAGCCGATCTTCTGTGAACAATTCTAGCTCCAGGCACTGCAGAAAGCTAGTACATATTAGTGGCTCGTGCTAGAGAAAGCTTTGGAAACCAAAATCTTATTGTCTCGGACACAAGCACTTTACCTCGGAGGTTCTTCGCTCAATAGCTGCTTCAAGGCACAGAATCACACGTTCTCGCTCAGCCTCTGAGCTTATAGGAAGCCCGTCAACATGTCGAATGTAGAATTCCTGCAGCAGGCCACTAAATAAGTTTGACAGATTGACATTAGATATCGAAAGCAGCAGAAATATAGGAAGCGACTGTTAGCTAATATGCCATCATAAACCAACATTAATTTACTACTTCAATTGAACTAAGCTTGTCTTGAATCAGTACACGGTAGAAAGACCATCAAGTACTGCCACATAGAAACTACCATTACCTGATAAGCTTCCTTCTTTCCTGTGTGAACAACTCCATGAAAGACCACATACTGCATGTCAGTCAGAGTGCAGACAATATCAAACAACAGCTTAGGTCGATCCCTTGACCTCATAGTGATCACAGTGTAATCCTTTTCACTGCAATTATAAACAGTTATAGAAGGCCCGGACTTCAAATCCTCAATGTTGCCCTGTTCTGTCCTTTTAACTTTTACGTAGTCCCTATCATCAAACATTATCTGGTGTAATCTTCTCTCCCTATGTGTAAATCCAGGAGGTGAAACTGTCATCTTTGCAGTCTTCAAATCATTGTTTCCTTTGAGGACTTTACGAAGAAGTTTCTTGATTGTAGCAAGGCGTTTTGGGTCTTCAATTGCACAATCTGTAACATCGTCCACAACATGAACCACAGCTGCAGCCCTAGCATTATGCGTCCAGATTGCAGCATTCACCACATTACAGTGAAGGTCAGCAAGAACAGCACACACTTCAGAAAATAAGCCAGGTCTGTCTGTCCCACTAAGTTCAATGGATGTGTGCTCGTCAGAAGGCATCAAGCCGACAGTTCCCCTTAAAGAGGGTAACAGAACCTCATCATTTTCAAGAGTCTGTGTAACAAGAAAATTGAATGAACTTAGAATCCATGCACAACTTTTAGCCCAAGTGAGAAAAAGAGAAGAACTCAATATATGCATTTGCATTTAGCATTCTTCTTGCCTAAAGCCTGTTAATTTGTTGGGGGGAAAGAAAACTTTAAAGGGTCGTTTAGTAGGATGTGTTAGTAAAAATAATACATACATTAGTAATACATCTTATTCGATATTATAGTATATATAACAAATATATAGCAAGCATGGTATTAACAAGGGTTATTAACACATGGATAAGCATGGTTAAAACCAAAATTAATGCTAATACACCAAATCAAACCATGGATAAGAAATAATCTTCTATAACTACTCTCAACATTGTTAATTCCAACACTAATAATACACCATATCAAGTACTATTCCTATACCAAATGATCATATGGGATCATTCGGTGTAACGAACAAGGGAGCGTACATTCTACCCTCCCCAGACCCCACTTGTGGGATTTCACTGGGTATGTTGTTGTTTTGTTTATTCTATGTATGATTAAGGGGTCTTAGTTAGTCCCAAAATTGTCTACCCACCATTTTATACATATGGTGGAATTACTTTGTGTATCCCATTTCCATACCAAACCACCCCTAAAAGATTCAAGATTGCATTGGTGCTTGACCATAGTACAATACTTGGATGAAAATTGTTCAAGGAAGAAGAGGCCGTTCATATGAAATACCTTTTGAATATAGGTGATGATTTTTTCATCTCTAACTTTATTCCCAACTTGATCAGTCACATTAAACACTGAAGAAAAAAATAAAGAGAATAATTAGCGGCAAGTATGGAATTCGTTGATCTTGGGTAAATAAGAAGAGCTTACCGTCCATAAACCATCCCCCATCAGAGGAAATGTATGCCTTGGTGATAACAAGGTTTAAATCCGTCAGAACCTGTACAACTTGAAGAAGAATCCCATGCTTGTTGACACTGTCAACCTGCACAAGGCTGAGGTTTAGGGAACAGAAAGTGAAATCTTTAACACAGAGAAAGGGGCTAAGATAGGGATATACCTGGATAATAGTTGCATCCTCGCAAGAGTCATTATCAATCACCACTCTGTAACAAGAAACAGGAAAACAAGGGTTAAAGAAAAACCAAAATCTTTCTTCTCATATACCCTAATTATTTGACGAACAGGGGAAGGTAGAACTTGATAAGAAGAAGAAGAAGATGAAACAAATTAGCTGGGCTGTGAACCGAAAAGATTTATGTGCGTACCTGGGAGGGTTCATCCTCCTGATAAGCTTAGCATACTCGTCATCCATGTCGTGAAGAAGAATAGTGGGGGTGAAGAAGATGATACAAGAGAAGAAAGGGCTAAAAAAGTAGAATGAGTCTCCAATGTCTGTGGAAGCAAGGCAAAAGCAGATGATCTTTCGAGAGAGTGAAGTGACGCTTTAATGAGTGGAAAAGGCACCCATATGGGGGATCTTTTTTTCCAACCAACACGCCGCACCACTTTATACAGTATACTAGTATTATTTGGACTACTAAATTATTTCATCATCTCAATTTAATATTCCTCTCTCCCATTCTTGATAATAAATTTTAGCATGTATTTTACTATTGATTTATCTATTATATTATTATTTATAAATATATTTATAACTATATGAATTTTGAGCAATTAGAAAATTATAAATAATGAATATTTCTATAAATGGATAATTTATAAAAATCCCCAAAAACTATAATTTGACTCAAAGTCTAGTTTTTTTTTTAAATTAAAAAATATGGAATGTTTGCCAAATATATTTACTAATTAATAGCAAATTATATCAAAACATTCGTTCCCAAATTCTTTAAGTTTTTTCCAAATATATTTATGGTCAAGCGGCACTAGTATGACGCTCTTTGATTTGACATAATATTTAAATTAAAAAAGAAAATACTTTTATAACTTGGTATCCAAAATAATTTCCAGATATTTTTGTGGCCAAAAAATTATTTCATCGACGATAAAATAAAATTTAAAGTTAAATGATTTCTCATTATAATAAAATAAGTGTATTATTTTTGTAGTAACTAAAAAGCAAAAGATGTCACATTTTTATAAAATGGGGCAAAGTAAATACTATTTTTTATTATTAATCTAATTTCATATTTATTAATTAATGTAAATCTTTTGTGGAATTAAACATTTCAATTAAAAACAGTAAACATGAGCACTGAAGTGGAGTAGATTGGAGAATTGAGCAAGGCGTAGAGGGGGAAGGAGATGACGGATTCATTGACACCTTCCAAGGTTGACCTCTAAGGCTATTTTAAAATACAAAGATTTGTAGTTGATCTCAACTTCTATGCCAAACCGACTCATCCTTTACCACAACTATTTCCCAATTCGTCTGATTCCAAAGTATAATTGATATCATATTTAATACTCCCTTTGTCTCATATTAACTAAATTTTAAAATAATGCACATAGATTAAGAAATATATTTTAAGACAAAATTTTAATCAAATTTTTCATTACTACCCTTTTGTTTATTCTCAAGTTATTAATTAATAAAGGTTTAAAATATGAATTAATAATGGTAGTAGAAGTTAAGATGGCTTTAGAGTTCCAACA
>JAABOM020000049.1:28604264-28616632 GCA_011800125.2 Solanum clarkiae | reverse complement strand
CAACAACCACACATTAATTTTTTTTAAAAGTCTAATTTTATTTAAGGGAAGAGTAATATTGGAAAAAATTTCAAATATCTACCTTGAAGTTTGAACAACTCAAATATTTTGAATACTAAAAAATACTCTAAAAATTCAGTTATATTGAGACGGAGGGAGTATAAATATTGTATATGATAATTAAATTATAATCACATCTAAGTAAAATATGTATAATTATTTAGACAAATAAATAGTGAAATAATTTAATCAAATGTAGTACAAGCTCTCATCTTGTGCGTCGTTATCGCTTGCTCTCCAAAGTCTAACAAGTTGGGCGGTGAATAAATTTATATCGCCAAATCTTAGGCTGAAATCATCTTCATAATCTAGTCTACCCCTCAAATTTTCAACTTTCCTCCTAATCCATACGTATAATTTTTTCTTCAAATATTTTAACTCGATTTTTTATCCACTTCTATTACACATTGGATATTAAATATCTACATAAATTCCCCATTTTAATGCCCTTAAAATCATTGACATGACATAGTTGAGTGAGTCCATATGACATTTGAAGTCATAGGTTACCAAAAAGATAAAAAAGAAGATAACATAATCACTTATCATGTGTTGATTTAAGGTCCACGTTGATGTTTTGTGAATCGCTCTTCTCCAGATAATATTGGATCTTTAAATTTTATTCCTAATTATCAACTAGGCATGATAACTGAGGGCAGTATAAAGATTCGGAAAAGGAACATTATTTTACCTACTTGTCCACGTAGCCGTAAAATATCACTAAAAGGTGCAGGTGTGCCTGGATTATTCAACTTATTGCAAGTATGGATGAAGATAGACCATGGACCACACAAAATTCAGCATTCAGACAGAAAAATGTACAATCGATGCCTTTCCCAAGGATTGGGCATCTTGTATTTTCTATATCTACCACCCACAACTTAGTATTATTTCTTCGCAAAAAATTAATGGTGCAACTAATAATTATATTAATGTAATTTCAAGCAAAAGATATTCAAGATGAACCCTTTGCCTCCTACCTTCATCTTTGGTCCCAATAGCAATTATGTATAGGGGGTTTGAGAGGAAATGAAATGACACTTATGGGGCTTACAACTTCCAAAGTCCAAACACACCCTTATTCTTATCCTCTTCATTTTGTTTTGGACCATCCAAGTAGAAGATTTGTTTCAAAAGAAAAAGTGGAAACAGAAAAAAAGATTAGACCGAAATGCTGTAGCTGCATATTCCACATAACAAGCAACAGGATGAGATAACAACATCCGAAGAACTCTTACTGCTAAGACGAACAAAAAAAAAAAAAAGGAAATGACCCAATTGAACTCATATATCAAGAATCCAGAAGATGATTGAATACGAGAAAGAAAAACTGCATTCATCTATTGTCGACTTAATTAATAGAAAAATTCACTCCAATCACAACATCTTCCTTTCATGGATCTACAGATTTGGTAATCTTGCGAGTATTGGCATGATCTTCAATTCTTCCGTTGATCATACTTTCTCTTGCATGCCATGTATATGCAGCAAGGCCCTTGACCTCTGACCATATTAAAGGTGCGTCAGTGATCTTCAACATTAATGGCAAAAAACCATAGCAGGTCATAGCATTACAAAGTACCTTTAAACCGAAATAAGGCTAGAGACGATGGGGTTATGAAAGGCATGATCCATGAGTAGCACTAGATTCTTTTACATTTTTTTTCGTTGTCACCACAGGAAGCTGCAAGGACCAGCATGTATGTCTGACTTCTAATCCTTGAGATGTAACTGCAATACAAATGCCTGCCAGCAATCATGTAGCAAGGCATCAGATGTTGTCACAATGAAATTGTTCTATTCTACATATTGCTTCTGTACCAACCTAATTAGGATATTAACATGTCTGTGAAATGACATAGAGCCATCAAATGCAATCACTAAACTTTTAGACATCTAGTATTTACTTCCATAAGTTAGTTATCGACCTAAGAAATCTGGCACCTCATGTCAAGCATAGACACTCCTAACAACATACTCCATGAATAATACACGATGTTATATAGAGATAAAACTTTATGAACACTGAAAATCTCAACAACCAGGAGAACTTTCTTTTACCGCTTGAGGCCATATGTCAAAAAATCATGCATTTCTAAATAACATTGTTGGCTTATGAAGCAAAGGTTTATAAGTGAAAGGCTTGAACGAACAAACTACCTGATGACTTGCATAAATACCAAGCCCCACAAAGCATTGACCTTTTTCACTGAAGGTACAAGTGCCAATTCTGCAGCAACTTTTCAATAACATTGAACTGAATAGAGGATGAAATTTCTTATTGAAGCTTGGATCTTCTGTAGAAAGCAAAATTAGCTAGCAGCTATATAGAGTTCGATTGAAGGTCTGAAGCCTTTGGAGGTCCCGGACCTCTTCAGTTGCCAATTTTTCCTGCAAGTGATGCCATGACGTTTCTTATGGATATAGAAATATCTATCTAGAAGCATACATCAACTTTCTACTACCTCATTGGTGCAGCTATCCATATATTGAGTATCTGAATTCATCCGGATGGTTTCTAGGTTCATATTGGATTAGCCTAACAAAAATCAGGAAGGCATGGTTGTATCTCCACCTAAGCATCCATCTTAAAGAAAGAGCTGAATATTTAGCTCTGCTTAGGCTTTCAGAATTCCAATCCTTGCACTGACAGATAAACATGAACCTATCGGTTATACAAGAGAGTAAATTGTGATTTGTATGTTTATTTCATCAAACAAGATATATAAGCACTCCGCTAGGATCTAAAGGGAAAAATGAATGATAGTTAGATCTTTTAAACTATTTAAGAGAACGCTTCCTAAAAATGAACCCTAGCTTAGAAAACACCATTTTCACACTAGGTACCCCAAAACGCAATTATGTGAAAGTTCTACTATCCTGATCCTTGAGAATTCTCATCCTCGGGAGAAGGCTGTGAATGCTGGTACATCTGGTTCAAAGACTGAGAATTCATAACCCCAATATGAGCATCTTGTGATAATCCGAGCTCAAACCCAGGTAGGTTAGTGGCACCCAACATAGATGTAAAACTCATAGGATTCAAATTGGTGGAGGGCAGGTCAAACCCAGGGAAACTGATCTTTTGTAGACAATTTGAACTTTCAGTGCCCAAATTGTGGCCAAAAGTAGTGACGTCAGGAGCGGATGGGGGCCATATCCAATTCCCACCAACCATGGGCCAACTGGTCCTACTGCCACTAGTACTTCCAATCCCCTGCTGGGAAACAGAGGGTGCAGCCGTGGCTAAAGCCGAGGCCGGAATTGTTCCATTGCCTGTTGCAGCAATTATAGAGGGCTCCGCTTGCTGCAACAACCACTGGATCGTCTCTCCATCAGATTTATGACCCAATTCGCGTGTAAGTTGGAAAATCCTAGCAGCACAGAGGGAAGGCATGCGAATCCTCCTTCCTCTGCCTTCCACTTTAGTGTGCCTATCTTTATTGGAACTTCTTTTAGGAGCCAATTGTTGCTTCTTAGCTTCATCTTTTTCTGCAATCCCAATCTTGATCCCCATCCCCATGTTGCTACTGATATTATTATTGGGCTGTGTGTGGCTTGACAAGTTTGATACCTCGTCGTTTGAGCCCTCGGGATCCATGAACAGATGTGTTTACCTGGCGTTGCTGATTAATAAACTATTCAAAGTTGTATTAAAGAAAATGAAACCCATCTTTTTTAATTATAGAAGAAGATGACCTCACAAACACGGAGGCTTCCATGTTTGCTCTGTGGCGTCAAAAAGTAATAGTTGTGGGACTTGTTCTATTCTTTTCCAGTTCACTTGAAAGCAGGGGACACTGATAAAAGTTCACTTGTTCTATTAACTTGATCAATCAATTACTTTCCATTATTCCAACTAATTTGAAATTCAAGTACAATTGGTTGATTGATGGGTCATTCATATCCTTCGTCTTCTTCCCCCTCTTTACTCTTCTTTTCCTTCTTAGTAATAGTATTTGTAATATCTTATTGTTACTATTCCCTCCCCTTGTCATTGTTTGACTGGTATGTGTTAGTTTGTCATATTTTTCATACTGTCATGTGTTATTTATTGCTAGTCGCACCTATTGTCCCCTTCCCTTCACTTACATTTATTACATTTCACTTACATTTCTTTTGGTCATATCTAAGTATTTCTGCCTATGGATTTGAGCTGAGGTAAATGGTCTCAGTTTTTTTATCTCCTTCCAATAGTCTAATAGATGGGGAAAACAGTAGGAGGAAACAAGAGGAATTGCTTAAAGAATGATGGTGGTTTATAGCGATAAGGTCTGCGTACAATCTATCCTCCCCAGACCCCATTTGTGGGATTATACTGGGTATGTTATTGTTGTTGTTAATGGGTCATTCATATTAAAAAACAACACCAGTTGGACAACACGCTATACTATAAATATTTCTCGAGAGAGTTGCATGATAACATTAAATAATTTGCTTGGATCCAGAAATTAGTGAAATTTCTTATTTAAGTCACAGAGCTATAACTGGATGTAACAACAGCGAAAAACAGTAATTTATAAATTGGTTGCAAAGTTAAATAATTTCTCATTAACATATTTTCCTATTTGAATACCACGTTTATTACTTTATTTTTTGGTCCAAACGATTAACCACATTTGATGTGTGTAGACAGTGATGATTGTTAGCAAATTATTACAATTAATGTAGGTTTCCAATCATGTAAAGCAGAATACACGATACTTATTTTCCTGATATTTTTCGTTATCAACTTTCTTGCATTGACTTGAATAAATAAAACGCAAGTTATATGTGGTGTCAATTTCCCATAGCCAAAGGCAATCGACAAAGGCCGGCCTTCCTCACCTGGAAATGCTTTTCAACGTGTAAAGGTCAATGCAATTAAATAAATAAAAAAATTATAGGACTAATATATTATGTTGAGAAATATAGACGGCTAAAATTAAACACAGATTTCCGTTGCCCCGAACTATTACAACTCTAAACTTCAAGAGTTTTAAATTCTCTAACGATGTAATATGTATGAAGCTCCATCTTAATCGTACAAGATTTTACTTTTTATCATTGATTACGGAGTATCATATATTTAAGCTATAAAGTTATCATATATAAATATCGTCACTATGTCACAGCTTTTTTCAAATTTCTAAATGGATCTATTTCTTATAAATTAAAAGTCAAAAGTCATAAAGTTAAAAATCTCCTACTCGTGACTTTTGGCTCTCTTTTTTTCACTTTTTCAACTTTAAAAATACATTTAGACACTTTTTGTATTACTCAAACAGTTTCTAAATTAAAAAATTACTTTAAACATCAAAAGTAACCTAAAAAAACTAAACCAATCTAAATAATCACTTACTCATTAAGTGACCGCCGAAAAAAAATTATTTCATCCCATGCAATTGGAAATTAATTTTGTTCGACCCTTTATTTGTCTCATGAGTTAGCATTATTCCCTCCATTTCTTTTTACTTTTCATAGTTTTTTCTATAAGTCAACAGTATAAACTTTAACTACCATTTTAAAATATTTTTTTATAATATTATATTTAAAAAATTATAATTTATACTACTTTTCATATAGTTTTGAAATATCTGGAAATATTATTTTAAGAATGTAATTTAATTTAGCTTAGAAATTAATCAAATTGACTTTAAAAAATGCAATATGATAATTGAAAAGAAAAAACAAAGGGAGCATTAGCGATACAGATGATGTGGTTTGCATAGATATTTGATTGATATGGTGGGAATTTCTTTGTAGTAAAAAAGATGTGCAATAAAAGTGCGGAGAAAACTTACAGATCCAACGGCTCTGTGGTGTAGGGAGTTCTCCCACAAATCCTGGTTGCAGTATCGCCTTTTCCAAGACAAGGAAACCCAGCGGCAATGTCAAATGCTTGAAAGTGGCAAGTCATTTCCAAAGTGACCTTGGTAACTATGGACATTTTCTTTTAAAAGTACTTTAGTAAGATAATGACACACCCAAGTTTAACACAGATTGCAGAAATACTTAACAACAGAATATTTACAATCTGAGTTTTTTTTCTGATAAGAGTAAATAAAGAATAGCAAATGCTACAAGGCATACACTTGTTCAGGTGCGAGCAGAAGGCCCAAAGTACATGCAGATTGGTGGGTTAATCCTGAAAATAGAGAGGATAGCTGATGGTATGGTCCAAATCCCATCACCACATATCAACCCAGACGCAACAGCACCAGCAAAATCTTCTGCATCCTTCTTATTTATCCTCTCCCATACAAATAATATCACTGTGCCAACAAACATGTCAATTGCAAAGTAGGCCCCAATATAGAATGGTACAGCCATCGCCATTGGAATTGGAATGAATTGGGAGACTTTAGCTGGAGTGACATCCCTCAAGAGGTTAATGACCAGAGCTGCCACAAAGAACCCACAACACAATGCAAGACAGTGCTTTGGAAGTTCGGAGAATCCCTCAATCCCCAGAATGGCCATCTCTCGGTAAATAACAGCATATGGAGCTTTGTATGGACTATCAGGAGTTCCAATGTCAAAAGCATTCCAATACATCCAGAATGTGAGGGGCGCAATAATGCAACCCATGGCTGTTCCCACCAACTGACTTACAAACATCGATTTAGCTGATGAAAGTGTAAGATACCCCGTCTTGAAGTCTTGCATTAAATCAGCAGCAGTGGAGACTATGGACATCATAACTCCACAGGCTGCCAATCCTGCTATGACTCCACCATTGCTTCCAACCAGTGATGCAATAATAAATAGACCAATCTTACCATAAGTTGAAGCCAAGCTCCAGTCTGTAAGTCCTGTACCATAGGAGTTGCAGAAGGCAAGAGCAGGGGCAATTATGTATGAGCAAAGGACCAAATACCACTTCAGAGGAGGAAAGATAATTGGCATTGTGGCTGTAGATAATGCAGCCAGGGCAACATATCCAGATCCAGCAAACCAGAATGGTATCCTATCTTTCAGGAAAACTTCGTCACGCTTCTTCTTTTCCAATTCTAGTTTGGAACTCTCACCACCTGTAAAAATATGAATAGACAAAATCAAGAAACATCACCTATGACCATAAAGTAGTAATCTCTAAAGTCCATTTTAAAGCAAACACCAAAAAGTGCACGTCTACTGAAAGACTAATATAATTTCAGATTCCCGTTTCACCCTTCCAATAGTTCAGTAACAGAGGATCTTCTAAGTTGATTGATTGGTTCACAGAGCAATTGCAGAAACGAGGAATAAGTCAATGCAAAAGCTGACAATCAACTTTTTCCTCTTCTTGAGTCATTATTGACATTATAACCAAACAGAAAGAGGAACCATCTGTTTAGCAATTTGGAGTTTTATTACAGGCATTTGTAGCAATTTAAAATTTTATCAATATAGTGGTCAGTCGAATACACAATGTTTTTCTCAGTACTTAAAAACCAAATACCTGCTCAATTAAGACCTACCTATGACTTCCATGACCAAGGGAAGATTGTCCTGCGTGCTGCCATTTCTAAAAATTGCCGATACGGAGATTGAAACTATCTTAATCAAATTGTAAAGCCCATCCCCAAGTATGAGAGAGATGGCTATGAAGACCTGCAAACAAAGGAAAGAAAAGAAAGATTACAATAACACCAATAAAAGTACAAGGAAAGATTGTAAGAGCATCAATAGATGTACATAGTTCTCCAGGAGAAAGAATAATAGAATGAGCATACTTGTGATGCTATAAATGCACCTTATAGAACTCATAAATTGCTGATCACTGAATGGCAATCTTCTGTTGATGGTGCATTGTCGTCCTCCATGTAGAATCGTTCCAGAAAAATAAATATACAGTAATATTCTTTACGTTTATAATTTAAGAAGTGTGTATCTTCAGCGATGTTACATTCCAAGGGTTAGTGGCGGAGCCAGGATTTGAATTAAGGGGGTTCAAAATTTGAAAAAGCAAGCACACGAACTAGTCGAAGGGGTTCAACATCTGTTATATATAGATTAAAAATAATTTTAACTATGTATAAATAGTATAATTTTCCACCGATGGGGGTTCGGATAACCCCCTGGCCATAGAGTGGCTCTGCCACTGCCAAGGGTGCACTGTAATTGCTTCTGGACGACAGCTTTGGAGTAGCAAGTAGATACCTCCTAGATCCAACACCTAGCCCCCCAGGGGAAACACCCTGTCGGTGGGCATTCACCAAATTCCTAGGATCCTCAACTACAATACCAACTGACTTCTTGTGTATCACAACTTCTAACCACATCAACAAACTTCAGCCATGGACAGAGCTAGCCTACAAAGGAGCAATGGCCAGTTCGTTGCAAAAAAGCATCAAGGCCAGAAAGATAAAGCAGACTTTATGAAATACGGTTATTAGACTGGAATTGAAGAAATTGAATGCTGTGCATTCAGAACTCACTGCAAGGAAAACTGCAGATGCTATGCTCGAGTATCCTAAAATTTGAAAATGTCTATCGTTGCAATAAGGTTGATTACAGATATTAATCTTTAAGACTCTATGCTGACAAGAAAATATAAATTCCCTCTTATCTTTCTCTTTTTCATCCTTCTTTTCAAATCATTTTCTGCCAAAATGAAGTAGAGAAATAGCTCGGGAATGTTTGCACAATCTTCTTGAAGTACAGTATACTTAGGATTGCAGATTAAGACCATATTACTGAGTTGTCATGTTTTTGGATGTAAACAGCTAAATTTAGTATCAGTATTTACACACCTTATATCCGTAGAGGCCTTTGAAATCATTGCTTCCAAGGTCTGCTGGATACCAGTCACCAGCACGCGTTGAGATCAATGGCCACAGGATACCCCATGATATAATAGCTCCAAAAAGAACTGAGCAGTTGACTATGTGAGGACAGATAAGACCACATCCAACATAAGTCGGACTAAAGTCAAAATAGAACCTGCAGGATGAAGACTGTAAGAACCAAAACATCAATAGTGAATCCATAGTTCAACAAGAAAGTTATAGATTTTCCTTTTTCCCAGAAGGTAGGGGAAGGAGGAAGAAACAGGTATAAGGAATTCATACTATAAAGCTACAAGATGTGTTTCTATCTAGGCCTCAATTTACTACAACAGAAACCAGAGACAGATTACCTAGTCTCAGAATAAGTAAAAGACAATATGGAAAATATTGAAAAATAGTGCAAGAATCCACAAAAGCTATCCAGAAGAGGCAATAGTAAAATGACATTTCACAGCTGCTAATTTAGCAATAGCACCAAAATCCTGGCATCTATACAACAAGTACACTTCAGTCCCAAACAAGTTGGGGTAGCTATATGAATCCCCATTACATGTTTGATGGTGCTCTAACAGCCTAGCACATATTTTCTTGAAGAACTGGTTTCCTCCTCTTGAAAATAAATGAGTGTCCACAAAAACATAGATCCAGCGTTCTCATTCCAACGTAAATGTCATGAACCATAGAAGCCTAAGTCCGTGACATAAAGCTACAATTCTTCTCTTCCTTTATATTTAGCCCATGGAAATTATAGGCTTAAGAATAATAAATAATCATATGAATAGGGGAAAAAAAAAAAAGAAAGCTCAATACAAATAGAGGGAAAAATAGAGAGGAAGAAAAGAGTTTTACCTTGCCCCTACAACAAGGAGTATAAGAATTGCATATATTAAAGAATATGCTTACGTGTTCTTGAATAGGGTGAGCCCTAGAGTGGGAAAATTGTCAAAGCCACATGCATCCCCAATACCACTGAAAAACCATTTAAAACAGCTCCAGCAGAAACTTATGCTCAAATATTTTCCAAGACGACCAACTTGATTCCTGTGACAACAAATGATACTTGTGATATTCTAGAGCACAAGATGTTTCATAGTAAGTTCTCCTAAGAAAATGCAAATGCTCGATTGAAGCACACCCCCACCCCCTGACTGCAGAAAAAGGATAATGTGAAAATCGATATATCCATTAACCCCTGAATAAAAGAAAGAAAAGTAACCGACTCCAAAAGCCATAGAAGAAAAGGGATGCTAATTATTTGGTGATGTTTGGTTAGGCAAAATGCACAACTTTATTCTTCAAGTACAAATCGGTCACTAAGAATCGCTGTTGCCGATAAGGACACTTAAGTACAAGATAAATTGAACTGGTCTTATCTTACTAGAAACCTTTTGCATTTTTATCATCAATCAGGTAGCTAGCCCATACATGTAGCATCTTTATGAATTTTGGTACAGAAATGACCATAATAATGGATCCTTGCCTTGCAAGTTCAGCGCCAGTATTTGTGTGGAAGCTATTTATTAACATGGCAGTTGCAGTTCCACTAGGGTATGTGAGCTTATAACCGACTACCATAACCTGAAATTACATTTAAAAGAGAACAAAATTTATCAAATTGATATTTGAAAATCCACTCAACACAACAAAATGTCGGAGCAGCTACGTCGTGGTGCATATTCCCAGAATTCAATCAATTAATACAACATAGCTGCAGAAAAATTTCAAAAAACTCATTTCAGAGAATAGCATATTTTAAAAAAAAATAGAATGGACACTGCTGATTGGTGGCTGCTCTAACTGTTCAAGGACAATGCAGTAGTGTTGATTTCCCATTTGACTGAGGTTTTATTTTAACTTTTGTTATATGTCTTCTCCACCTCTCAAATCAAATCTATTTCTTATACAAAACATTGCAGGGAAAGAGAGTCCAAATGATGCAAACATTGACATTCTATTGAACTACTACCAGAGATGATCAGAATCAGAAAGTACCTTACGGAGAGGCACAAGACTAAAAAGTCCAAGGAAACTAACTACAAATATAAATCCCATCATCCATAATAACCCGGGATTCTTAACATCCTCCGCACGGTTTCCAGGATAATCAGGACCTATAAGGTTGTATGTTTTCTCATCCATTGCTAGCAAGTATGACCCAAAGCCACCTGTAAATATAAGGTAAGAAGAGAAGACATCACGAATCAGACATATCATAGAATTTAAAGAGTTGGAAAGTCGGAGAATTGTTAGTCGTCGTCATCCTTTTAACAATTTTAAAGAAGCAACATAGATTTATTAGCTTAAAATTTGATTGCTGATTATGGAAATGCTATAGTACTAAGAGCTTAAATTTGACAGTAGGAGCCATATATATCCACATCATATGTAAGGAAAAAAATTTAGACATTGGATAAAATCTGGTATATCCATAAAACAACAGCGTAATGAGGCAAAGCAACAGAGGAGATGACTAAAGAATAATGTTTGTTTACTTTAGTCCATGAACGAATTACCCAAACTAGTTTGTAAATGGATCAGAATAGGGGCATACCACTAAAAGCGAGGCCATAGCAAGCAACAACACAGGTCTGAATGACGGTGTTCTCTTGCTTAGTAAACGGTTGAACAGAAAAGCCGAGCTTGGACATAAAACCGGTCCATGATTTGACGAAGAAAAATCCGAGGAGACCAGCAGCGACATTAAGAGAGGGAATGATACCAACAGTGAGATTGAGCTTGTGGGTGATGATACAGAAGAGAGTTCCAAGCACAGCACTGACCAGCAGACCTCTAATGGTGATCTGATCCTTCCAATCGGGGACATCCTCCAAATTGGATTCGCGTTGGGGGATTTCGGAGGGTTCCTGTTCCAACAATGGCTCCGATATCTCCACAGCTCCAGATTTTTCAGTCCCCATTCAAGCTTTGGGATTAGGATGAAGATACAGAGATATGGGTTAAAAACTTGTCGCGAGTCAAACTTGAAGAACTGGACTCGTAAGGTGGATCGCTAGGTTGATATTTCTAAATTTGCACGCAACCAATTACTCTCCCTCCTTGTTTGCACCGCTGATTCAAAGCTTTACCGGTATATCAATTTTCTAAATATGAACATTTTTATTTATTTTAGAAAATTATGAAGAAATTTATTTTAATAAGTAAAATTAATAATATTTATTTTTAGTGCAGAGAGTAATTTCTTTCCCAACATAATTAGCAGTTTTTCTTTTTTCAACTGACATTGTTCATTATTGCGGAGACGAGAATCCTTACCACTAAATTAATCATCTTTGGTCAATAGAACAAGAACTTGAAGTGTCTCATCTTTTACGACTAGAAAACCGGATGAAAATCACAGGGAGACCAAAGTTTAAGAATTCCAGTAAACAATAGTGAAATGTCATAAGTGACATTTAAAAAAGATAAAATATACTCTCTCTGTCTCATATTAATTGAATTTTTAAAATAATGCACATAAATTAAGAAATATATTTTAAGACAAAATTTTAATCAAATTTTTCATTACTACCCTTTTGTTTATTCTTAAGTTATTAA
>JAABOM020000049.1:28582398-28604164 GCA_011800125.2 Solanum clarkiae | reverse complement strand
ATTGTTGTTCCCTGCCCTTTCCTTTCCACCCCTTTCTTTCCCTTTCTTTGGTATATCTAGTTTCTCTCTGCTTATGGATTTTGTGATGAGGGTTTTCGGAAACAGCCTCTCTACTTCTATGAAGTAGCGGCATGGTCTGCGTACAATCTTCCCTCCCCAGACTCCACGTGTGGGATTTCACTGGGTATGTTGTTGTCGTTGTTGTTAAATTTATATGTCAAATATATATTAGACATGTTATATGAAAGGACGCCGTTAAGTAAAATAAAATAAAAGATTTAAAGTTAAGAATCTAAGGTATAAAAATTAAATGAAAAAGGTTTCATAGTGAGTGGAGTGAATATATAACTGCTAAATGTAACATATACATCGATTGAGAAAAAAATGGAGTACCTAACTCTTTTATTACCTTTCAATAATTTATTATTTTGATAAAAAATGAATTGCTTTTTCTAACGACCAATAATTGTAATAAAATTAATTTAAAACTAATAAATATTTTCTCTCCCATGTGAAACTTGGATTAGAATTATGTTATTAATTTCAACAAATGATAATCTGTATCGACTTAAATCACAAATATACTACGGTTTCTTTTGTTGAATTATATTATATATAAACTGGTTTATTAATCAAAATAGTGTGATGGGCTATTATATATGGTACATTTACTAATGGAATGAAACCTGTCCACCTTAGACGGATTAGACTAATGACCTGTATTTTCTTTTTCTTCTTGACCTACAATTTATGGCTTACTACTCCTTTTCTAAATAATTGGCATATTTTTTATTACTTTTCTGTGGGATAAATGTTTTATTTCTTAAATGTGATCTAATAGTATAACTTTAAAATAAAATATTATTCGTGCATAAAATTTCTTTCCTCAGTATTAGTCGTGCATAAAATATATGTATGTATGTGCATGTATTTATTTCATTAATTTTTTATTGTTAATCTATTATACATATTCTATCAAAAAATAATAATTGTTCTTTCGAAAATTAGGTTGATGTCATCTCAATTGAGCTACTAATATTTTTGGATACTTGTAGGCACTCAATATTTCTAATTTTCAATTCTCAAAGTTAATGATGGCTTGACCGAGCCGCCGGGGTAACTTTTCCACGTTAAATTAATTAATCTAGTAGACAAAAGAAATATCAAAATCACTAGTATTTTTATTTTGAATTTATGGAGTCGTACTCCATTTATATATTACAACTTTAACCTTTTGATGCGTTTGTCTTTCTTCTATATATATAAAAATAAAACAGAGTGAATTAATAGCAGCAATATTTGTTTGATCATATATATCCCGACCGCGTATAAATGGAGAATGGTTCGCAGATGTTCGTTGTTGGTTCAACAAGTATGTACAACTCGACGTCGTCGTCCAGCCAGATGCATACATCAGAAAATCATAATAACTTATCGGTTAAGAAGAAGGGAGATAATAAGAAAATGAAGAAGCCCAGATTTGCTTTCCAAACAAGAAGTCAGGTTGATATACTTGATGATGGCTATCGTTGGAGAAAATATGGACAAAAAGCTGTCAAGAACAACAATTACCCAAGGTAATCATACTTATTTCAATTATATTAATTACGCCATCTTCTCCTGGAGAGTATGCTAGTAGTGCCCTTAGCTTATTATCGATCGGTACTTTGTTCCACATCTTATAAGTTTGTAGATGTTTAGAGTTGGAGATGGAGGATGCTTAGGACCCTTCATCTTATGGTCGTTTTTGTGTGTAATCTATTCACTAAGTCAAAAGATACTTTTTAACAAGTCAGAGACAAACACATCATTTGTGCGTGTCTTAGTTTGTTGAAGTTCATACGTAAATAATTAATGTAATGTTTCTCCTATACATACATTTGACAGATCGAGTCCCATGCGTGAACACACATTTATTTTGCTTTAATTTAAGTAAGTTATCACTGAAAACTAATATTGCATGGAAATTCAAAATCAACCCCCGACAAAAGGTGCACATCTGTCGGAAAATTATCTAGTGCATAGAAATTGCTAGTATATTAGTAAGTAATGATTTTATTTATTGCAAAATGTGCAGAAGCTACTACAGATGTACACATGAAGGATGCAATGTGAAGAAGCAAGTACAACGCCTTTCGAAAGATGAAGGAGTTGTAGTGACCACTTATGAAGGCATGCACACACATCCTATTGACAAACCCAATGATAACTTTGAACAGATCCTCCAGCAGATGCATATTTTTCCCCAGTCATCCCCTTTAATTAATTCTCAAATATATGCTTCCAAGTGATTAATTACTAGACTTGTAAAACAAATGTATATTTACTGCAACTGTTGGCTAAGATCAGCAAATAATCGAGCATTGGAAATGCTCAATTTTATTTTATTTTGTTTGTTTCTTTAGAGGACAAACGTTAGGCTGCTTCGTTAATTTAATTTGAAAAGTGAACTACAGTTCAGAGCTTAAATTTAAGCTGTGTCAGCCTCATTAGACCTTGTAATCTCTAACCTTGGTCAATGAATGTTGGTTAATTTTGTGTAAATTTGACTGGCATCTTCCTATAAGAGTAGTTATATTTCCAATTTAGATGAGAAAAAAGAATTTTATTTTAGGTTGGGACCCAACAAAATAAAAAGGAATAAAAGCAAATGTTATTAAAGATCCAACTGTCAAACTCTTTTGCTAGTGACTTTCTCGGAAAACAAAGATACATACGCCAATGTTTATAATGTATAGCTACCATAAAGTGGCAACTATAATATAATTAACATTGTAGGATCAAAATCTAAAACATAGGTGGGAAATAGTACAGCTTCAAATTTCAGATTCTATTACCTCCTAAACATGCCTGAACTTTGAAGAGTTCTGCAATAGTCCAAAATAATAGAAGAATTCCTGATAATTTCCCATATCTTGGCAGAATTTTTCACCCAATCACGCTCTGACACAGTCCTTGAGAAACATGGACCTCTCTTCGACAAAACCTGATCCCGCAAATTCCATAGTGCTGAAATGTAACTTTCATACTGTGGCTTCACGGAATCATCCTTACTTCTAGATGGAATTAGAAATAATTTTAACAATTCAGATTCTCGAACGTTGGAGAAAACAGCAGAAACTTGACTCTCTTTGGCAGTGTTATCGATTTTCGATCTCACAAAGGATGAAGAGCAAAAGAATTGCGTGAGCGTCTTCTTCAGTTGAACAAGGTTACATGGTGCAACATCTTCAGTGCATAGCTTTGTATGCACAAATACTGGATCAGCCATGTACTCTCCTCCACTATCTATAATTTTGTCTCTGTTTTCTTTCTCAGAGCTTTGAGGATGAGAAAGGGTTAAAGATGATGGATCAGGTATGCCATGCTTTAGCAAATCAACTGTTGACATGAGTTGCCACATGCTAGCATCATGGACTCCCTCTGATACCACCAAAATAATGTGACAAATGGATGCGAGAAGAACACCAAGCTGGATGCTCAATAGTTCATGAGCTAGCTCAGCTGATAAAGATTCACCACTTATTATGGGTATGGTAGAGGAGCCATCTGGTCTAATCATTTCAGCCAAAACCGAGGGGCTAAAAACAGGTTGTGTATCAAGCAGTATAATCCGTTCAGATGAAACCCGCGGTTCAATACCAACTGTACAATGTTTCGCCATAGCCCTTGTTTCTTCTGTTTCTACGGCAAAAGGAGGAAGAGTTCCAGGTGAGCTAGCATCAAAACCATAAATTTCGTTCATTATTGTCGACTTGCCAACCCCAGCAGGACCAATCACACCCACTACTGTAAAGTCTGTATTATCCGTTAGAAACGGGAGGAAACGATCCGTGTGGAAATCCCAGGTGTCAGAGAGAAGATTAAGAGATCCAACAGAGGGAAGACGTGGGCGGTGAGCTGCAGAATCATCGTCAGGTCCACCACGGTTGAATTTACCAGCGGTAACAAGTCCAGGTTTGGCTAATAGGATTTTGGGAGCTTGATGAGAGACAGATGACTGATTGGAACTAAGGTTTCCACCACTGCCGGCCATCAGTTCCCTTTTCTAGCCTATTTTTTGGCTCACACTCACAGTGGTTTAAGTGACTATAGCTTCTGATAAGAATTTCAAATGAGTCACACTACTGCTTGTCCTTCTTGGGGCTGTCCTCCTTCAGTATCTCCCTTTGGCTTTGCCTTTTCCGTTTCCTGCAGAAACATCAATGGCATGTTATGTTTATCTGATACACATACACAGAACGACTGCACCAGTTGTGAAACAAGCAAAAATGAAGGATTCAATATACAAAGAGAAACAAGTTAATACCACGTGATAAGACAATAACTAGAAGTTAGTCCTATATAACAATGGGAAAATGTGCAAGGTTTAAGATACTATATAAGGAGATGAGAAAAATACAAGAAATGATTAAAAAGATAAGACGTGAAGGAAGAAGGAGAGAACTGAAACCTACAAGTCGAGAATAAAAATTCTAAATAAGTTCTCCAGGGGACTTAGGCTTCTAACTATAGAATGAAAACTATGGTACAGCAGAATTTGCAGTGCTTTTTAGTTTACAGAAACAAAATTGACGAACACTCTTTCTCAGGAACCAACCCAGATACGACTTCAAAATAAGTTCTTTTGCTCATACTGTCTGGAACTTCTTTAACCACACATGCATAAACCGCCAACCTAGGTTGCGATATGATACAGAATAAGACAACAAATTAGAAAATGTTTTCTTCAATTTAGGGCAGAGAATACCATTAAGGCATGGGTGTACTTATGCAGGATCTATACATAAACTAGAACATGCTATTAAAACATTTTTATAACTACAAATACCATTGGTCAATCTCATAAGTCAAAAGACCAATAGTAATTAAGCCAGCTTAAATGTCTGTGCACCTACCAAGAGCTACACGACCCTAAAATGGCCTAGGCATTCAAAACTCACATAGCAAACACTAACCCTAACAAATAGAACCATACTTTGAGATTAGTGTTAGTCAAACTGACCTACCACATGAAATGATCTAGACTGCTGTGTCAAGACAGCGAGTCAATATGAGACATGGCACCTTGAGAAACTTATGCTCAGATGAATGACCTTTATATTGTAGGTTCTGAGTTTTGATAAGACCTAGAGCAATTGTGTTTCTCCAGAACAGGATGAGCACACTTAGCTTGCTGTCAAAACTACAAAACTTCAGCTCACAGCCTTGTCAAGAAAGGATTTAGGAGCCGTTTAACGGAAATTGGCGGAATACACTTTTTGTATAACCAGCATACATTTTTTTCATGAGTCATAGCATACATAACTACTGTAAAATGAACCAGATCACTAAATGTATTAAGAACGCATACCATAAAGAAGTCTACATCTATACCATAAAGGAGTCTAAACATGACACCACATTGACGAATCACAAAACTCTTGACCAGAACAGAGGGCCAATCCTGTTCTTTCCTTTCATTTCAGAAGGTGACCGAATATGTTTTAGTTCCCATAGTGAACGCAGATTAATTTTCTTATTAACAGTCATATCATAAGATAAGATGAATTTACCATTTCAACTTCTTAAGACTTTTAAGTTATGCCAAAAGATAGAATTTTGCATGCAAAAAAGAAGTATAATGTTTAATTTGAAAGACATAATATTTGAAAATATAAAAAATATAAGAATTTGTAATAGATTGCGCAAAAGATCCATGTCCAAGTGGAGAATACAAGTTTAGGCTAAAAGAGAACATGATATCAATACGGGAACATGTGTTCGGTGGCCATTCTACATGACCACCAGAACATAATCATGTATGTGATACAGTTGCAAACTTGAACAAAGTCAAAAAACAAAACTAATCAAAGGGACATCAATTGCTGCTTTAGAAAGCATGAAGCATTAAATCAGCTTTGGTGTCCAGAAAACCTAAGAAACTAACCATAAAAAAAGGCCTGAAAAGTAACATACATGATATTAATATCCCTCTATGATAATAAATGGAAGTTAACAGATTCCACCCCCCCAAGCCAAAGAAGAACTAAGGGTGGGAAGAAAATCAACTTATGGATGTGAGCGTGCTCATCAATATTGACAAACTTTAAATCTCAATCACTTGAAGTGATCCCTTCATACTAATGTGTCCTACCTTTGCTTAAAAAGCTCAACTTGAAATTTCATCCCAAAAATAACTGTGACCAGATTTTGCCGACCAAAAGTGAAGCATAAGTTTGACTGTTTGAGAACTTATCAAGGCTATTTTGTAAGGTATAATATCATAGAAGAAAAAAGCAATATGTTAATTTCCTTCTCTTCAACATGACGGAATAAAACATTGATGTGGCAAATTTCAAGTTAAGAGGAAAGAAGCAAGAAAATTCTTATAAGTAGACATAACATAGCCAGAACTGCTTAGTGTTTACTGCAACCAGCGGCTGCCGATGAAGAAATTCAAACATGAAGCAGAATGCAACAAATAAAAACTTCGACCAGATAACAACATAGAAAATGGAAAGTGAAAGGCAAGCGGGAAGACATACAATAAGCGCCGGAAGCAGACGGCAGTAGCGAATTTGACCAACGTTACGCTTGAAGATTGACGTCCGAGATGGATATTCCAGAAACAAGAAAATTTCCCAACTTCCCAGAAACAGAAGGGTTATTAAATGATGGGCTTTTTTAACTTCTTGTTGGCAACTTTTTTGGGCCATAAAAATGCCACCTATTTGGGCCTAATTCTCAACTACTCGAGTTCAGGAGTTGATTATTGTTTTCACAAATTTGACCTGCTATCATAAGTTTATAGTTTATAGCGTGAAAATTCTTTACATCACAAAAGATACATGAATTAATCTTAATTCTTGATGGGAATGGTATCAATCCTATATTCCTAACTTGATGTATTATATTAGACAGGATTAACACAAGCATCTCCTTTTTTGATAGATAGTCTAGATATATTCCTGTTCGGTTGTGCAAGGAACAACAATCTGAAGTAATACACATGTCACTGTTTTTTAAGCAACAAATTTTAGCTATTTTTCAGTACCTTAATTAATGTGATAAAATTTTTCAATGTGTCTCAAATATAATATCATATGATTATTGTTTTCATATTGTTTTCACAACCAATAATATCATATTAGGCCCAAATAGACCAGTTTTAGTTTTTGGTTGTGAAAACTTGTTAGAATCTTTATGATTATTGTTTTCACAAAGTTTTATTGTACAAAAATTTTCATTCAATAATTTATTTTTTTTAAGTATTTTGGTAAAAGAACTCTCTGTGTATTAGTAAGTTGAATAGGCATCGCCAGCTGCTGCTTGCAAACAAAACATAGAAAGGGACTTTACTCTCTATAATCCACAACGAACGGTTGAAGACAGAATATGTATGGAATCACAAAAAAGGAGGTCACTAGTGACGTCTGACTAATCGATATTCAAGTATATAGGGGTAGGACATGGAATATCTATCTTATCCCTGCCAAAATCATTATAAGCACCATCTCCAACACTAATAAATTAAAAGAGCTCAAGAATACTATCTAGGGTTTGTAATATTAAGAGATTAACATGAAAGAAAGTTGAGAAATTGTAGCAAATGAGTGTGGTGGGTAGGGGAAGAGAATGAGTATAAAGCAAAACACTATCTATATATCTATCCTCAACCCTACACAAGTGGCCACACCACCTGAAAAATAACATACCCTTTTATGTATTACTCCATATCATCCTCTTGTTAATTACCCAAGGAATAATTTCTGTATTGGCACCGATTGATAAAAAGAAATAATTATTCCATTTAATGACTAGATGCTCTAGGTTTCTACAACATCTCAAGTTCAAATGATGAATGATAGAAAGGTTATGCTGTATATATTTTTCCACATACTAAATGGATAATTTTCTAAACAAACCATTCTTTAAGCCTCAAAATCGTCATATAGTTATTTCGGAATTGTAAATTAATTGGATGACGTATGTGCTAGTATTAGATATTTGTAATATGTAGCATACACATTGTACCTCAATATCTCAGAATTAAATTCCCTAACAGTGAATGAAGGGTGGCAATTTTTCTTCCCAAATAAAAGTATAAAAAAAAATAAAAATTGCTTAATTCAGCTAGCTCTTGAAATGATGTCAAACCATTTTAGTGACATATTCGATGCAGTAATATATTCAGTAGATATTTGAATTAAAAAATATCATTTGAATAGAAGTTTGGAATAATTAGTAAAGTTGTTATGTGATCAGGAGGTCGCGAGTTCAAGCGCTGGAAATAATTTCTAGCAGAAATGCAAAATAAGACTATGTATAACAGATCCTTGTGATTGAGCCTTTTTCTGGATCAAAAACTTTATTGCACCGAATTTGCGTTGTCTTTTTTTTTTTTTTTAAATCTGAATTCACGATTATGCCACTATCTCCCATGTATGTTAGTGGTAAAATATTTTACATATTATCCCAGAATCTCCTATCAATCCCTCTAGGTTTTTAACCAAATATAGAGTCTTAGCATAAGATGACCTGTTTATGGTTCGATATTATCTATGTGATTAGTGAATAATATTGGACCTCATCCAACTCACTCATCAACTAATTATTGTCTTTTTCTTTTTCATATTTATTTATTTATTTATTTATTTTCCATTGTAATATTGGTGCTCTTCGGCCTGGTGAAATAAAAGACAACAAATTAGACACATCCGAAAGGATACTACAAATAACAAAATACTGTTCTATTTTTCAATTATAATAATAATCACTATTATTAAATGGAATAAAAAAATTATTATATTTTTTATGGGAAAATTCTTTTTAAATTTATCAATATATAAAACGTTGTTTTAAATAATATACAAACACACAAACATGTATAGATATATAAACACACAAATACACACTATTTTGGGAGAAAGCGGATGCCCCCAAAAAAATTGGGACTCCAAAGAATTGCTTTAGTGACATTATGGCTGAGATATCCTGATTAAATGAAAATTTTGTGTAATTTACCAAAATATTCTTTAAAATTTTATGATTTTAAATATGTATTTGCTTATTTAATATAGAATGTTTCAATTGCTAAAAAGAAAGTTGACCAAAAAAAATTGAAATTAAAGTATACTTGGGAATGGGTCTTATTCGGGGAGTGTTTTTTAAAATTATTTTGAAATATTTGGATAAAATTAAAATGTGATTATAAGTACTTATTTTTTATGGAAAAACTACAAAATATAAATAAGCCATCTAACTTATGACTTTTAGCTTATAAATCATAATTCATAAGTCATAAGCTAATCGAAACAGGTTCTTATTCACCACTTAAAAGGAACATCGAGGATGGGTGCCCCGTATTAGTTAATGAAAACATTAATTAAATACACAACTTATTTTATTATATTCTTCAAACTTTCGTATCATTTGAAATTACAAAAATTCTTTTACTTATATAGGTATCCACCCACAACGTTCCTTTTTAAGTAATGAATAAGAACCTTTCTCTCTCGTATTCTCAGATACATCATTCTTACGCTATGTACTCATGTATCGTAACATGATGTATTTGGACATTGAGCGATATATTAGGACAGGTGTCTTTTGTATCAACAAAGGTAATGGATCGGGACATTAAATGATGTATCTAAATTCGAGACGCAATGTATCAAGAGGTTGAATGATGTATTTGAAATTTATAGGAATTTTTATAATTTTTTTAAAAAATAGGGATAAAATATAACTAGCTCTTGATATTATAGGATTTGTGTAAAATTACCTAAGTTAATTAGTTTGGAGTAAGGAATCGTGCAATTTTTTCAGTGTTAGCAAGACAACAACTAAACTATGAGCTAAATTAACATTCTAGCCGAAAAAAGTTGAAAAGAAAAAAGATTTGAGATATCAAGCGGAGACGGATATATATAGCAAAAAGAATAATAGTACATACCCGATGGATGCTTCAAGTTTATCTTCATATCTACTTGTAAAGCAAATTACACTTGTGGGGTAACTTTTTTTACTAATCACTCTTTTGTATATTGTTACATTTTAGGTGATTTGATGTATTAAGAATATAGTGCGTACGTAAATGTTAAATTTTACATATATATATACACACACACCCCTCTTGAGGTCTCATCTCTCCTCACTCATAATTATTCTAATATCTACATACTACTAATTAATTACATTGCCACATCTAAAGTTGTAATTACAAGATCAAATGGAATCGATCCGCAAGCGCAGAGCAGGGTTCATGAAAGGGAAACTGTTTAAGTCCTTATACCGAGGCCGAGCAGCAGCAGCACCACCACCACCAGTGAAGGACACAAATTCAACAAGCACGGAGGATAGTCCTCCGCGAACTGTTTATCAACTTCATCTTCATCATCATCATAATCAGCTAAAGGAAAAGCTTGCTCCTTATAATCCAAATAGCATAATTATCGTTAACCAGGAGAAAGCTGCGCCTCCGCTGAAGCCAAAAGTTTCTTACTACATTCCACCGAAGAGTGACGACTCTAACGCCACTAATAATTATTATGCCAGGCAAGTTGACACAGATGAAAGTGTTGATATTAAGGCTGCCCACTACATATCATCTGTTCAGGAGCGTTTCAGATCACTTGAACGTACCTCTTAATAATTTACATCAAAGGAATAATTAAGCGAATTAATAAATAGTTGATTTTGTCGCAGTAAATAAAACATCTCATGCATTCCTCATATAATGACGCACATTTTACTTGGGGTTACATTTATAGATGATGTAATATAACATTTCAAGGGAGAATTAAATGACACGTTTTCACTAGGATATTATGTGGAAATCATTATCTATCTTTTTGTATGTCTCTTTCACGAAAAGTGCGTTGCTTTATTCTTGTGGCAAGAAATGGAGATGGAATCTAACAGTAATTAATCTTCTTGTTACTTATGGTTAAATGGAAGCAGGAATCATATAATTTTATGTCTAAGCTCGTTCACGCAAGAAAATATATAAGATGCTGTTGATGATGTCAAATAACAACCACATCATAATAAAGGAAAGCATTTTAAAGACATTCGTCGCATTAATGAATTTATTCAAAATGCAGTGTACAACTAGTAACCAGCTGTTTCGAAGAATGAGCACCAGGGATATTAAGAAAAACACGAGAAATAATACTTAATTTGTCACTGTCTACCCTATGCCAGCTAATATACGTAAGTTAAACTTATTCTCGCGGAATCTCATGTCAATCACTACGGATATATATAATCAATTGGATTTAAATTATACACATTAATTTCTAGGTGCAATCTTCTAAATTTTGGTGGTGAATTAGAATATTGAAGTTTTTAAGTTTTTTTCAGATGAATTGATATATTTAGAAAAAACTTTATAAAAAATATTATAAATTATAATAATTAATAACTAATTTTTTTAACGCTTTGGTCAAATAAAAATTTAATTGACTCTTGAAATTCCAATTATAACACATAAATTGAGAAAAAAATAATACAATATACTAGTGAATTTTAATCAGTGTTATTGGTAAGTCAAGATTTTCATCGGACTAACAATTACTCAATCTGATGCATCTATGTGACTTTTTTCATTTTTGAGATTAAAATTATATAAACTTCTATTAATATTTACAATATAGTTTTTTTAATCACATTGACATAAGACAAACTACATATTAATTTTTGAATATCTAAATCTTAATTATAAAATAGATTAAATAAATCCAATCTAATTTAATTTTAAAGATTAGTAAAATTGACTCTTCCGAAGAAAAATTAGGATCGGGGAAGGAACATTTATCATGACATTTACTAATTTTGATTACCTAATAAATGACTTATTTATCTAGATATTTTAATTACACCGTCATTTGTTTTTCTAATTATAGTGTTTGGATTAGCTTATGCACATATTGTGTAATTCAATGGAATATTTGCCATCTCCAACCATCCATTTATAAAACTTAAACTTGAACCAGATATAATATCTAGGGTCAGACATGATCATTTATTGTCAGAGATGGATTTAATGAAGTTTCATATATAAATTTGTGCTCCACGTTGAAAGCATATAGATTCAGATAAAATCGATACTTATAAATGATTAGATCCAATCCTATTTATTAGTCGATATAATTTGTCTTTGCGATCAGTGAAAAGTAAGTCACGTTAAGCAGGAGAAGCTAAGTCCTTAATATTGGACATCCAAATCTCACAACTACTATATTGTCTTGTCTTTTGTTTTGTTTATCAAGTCCATATCTCATTATTGGGTATTATGTCATTTTCTATATGTTATGCTGGAGCTTAATATCGAGTCCTATTCAGGGTATCCTTTCATATTGACAACACATTCAAAAGTTTGTACATCCACTTAAAAAGAATCGTGTTAATATTATACTCTGTAGGCCTGTATAAATTAATTTGAATAGGAAATCAACATTCATTTATGTTATCACCAAATAATTAATTAAAGTACGTATGTGATCACAATGCAGAAACAGTGTGTCAGCCAATTAGCTACTATTATTAGTCTCGAGAAATATTCCAGCGGAGGCAGATGGATGTAGCTAAAAGAAAGAATAATACTACATAACTCGAGCTCATTGGTGCTTTAAGTCTATCTTTATATCTACTTGTAAAGCAATTTGCACATGTCCATACTTGATATTTTAAACTAGTGTATGTATATAAACGTGTGTGTTGATTTAGCTTATAATAAATATATAGATACTATAAAAACGTTTACACTATTAATACCTTTTTACCCTTTTATAGCAAATTTAATTTTAAAGTTTCAAATTTCAGTTTTTTAGAAACAATAAATTGTAATTACCATCGTATATTATGCATAATTAAACTGTCTATATATACTTGTAAAGGTGGGTGAGTTGGTGATACCCATAAAGAGTTATACCCACAAGGAAGGTCAGGTCAATCCCCCCCAAATGCCTTATCAATCGTGTATTATTTGCGACCTATTGCAATATGTGAGCAGACCGATGCAGTACCCTCAATTGTCTATATATATACCCCTAGCCTCTCATGTGTCAGTCCAACATGTAGCTGTAACTATTACTAGCTAGTGTATCTGGCAAAAGCCCTGAAGAACACAAGAAACAAATACATGGAGTCGAGCCGCAAGCGCAGGACAGGGTTGATTAAAGGGAAACTGGTGAAGTGTTTGTACCGATCAGCAGCAGCTACCCATTTACCATCTACAACCACATCGCCAACTAATTATTACAGCAGCTCCAAGGACGACACTCCTCCTCCAACTGTTTATCATCTTCAACTTCACCATCATCATCAGCAGCCAAAGGAAAAACTTGTTCCTTTTAATCCAAATAACATCAATATCGCGTTATCATCCACCTTCATAGTGAACCAGGATCAAGCTGCTCCTCCACAAAAACCAAAAGTTTCATATTACGTTCCACCACGGACTGCCGAGATGGTTGACAAAACTTATGGAGACGAAAGCGTTGATATGAAGGCTGCTCACTACATATCATACGTTGAGGAGCGTTTCAAATCAGTTGATCAACTTTCGTGTTGATTCAGAAAGGAAAAAGTTAGTTGCGAAAATTCAGCATTGATTAATGATAATAACATGATGCTTTTCCATATATTCTATATACATACTGATTATTGTTTTAAATGTACTACTGAAGACCTCATCCTACAAATCAGTTGACACAAGTATTGATTTCGTTGTAGCAAATAAAAACCATTGCATGCCTCATTATACTTATATGGACAGTTTAATTAAGTACCTAGCTACTAGTAATTAGAGAGAAATGGCAATTAACTGTTCGACTTGCAGTTCATATGAGGCATCTGTTCCGTCTGCATTTATAGTTTTCATGATCAAGAGGATGACAAGCTTCCAAGGATATACAAATGACACTTTCTATTCCCTATAGGTTCGCCTAGTGTTAATGTGAAAATCGGAACTTTGAGTATTATCAATGAACTGCCTACAAGCTCCGACAAATTCACACTTTAATCCATTCATCTCTGGTGAAAAAAATAAAATCACTACTCGTAGTTAGTTTTTATTTTCAAATAAAATAAGATTACGAGTGTCTTAATTTTTTTTTTTTTAAAAATAAGTTGATTTGATAAATGGAAAATATTTTCGATTGTTTGACTGATGAATGATTTTTCAAAAAATATTATTTATTTTTTACTAGAGAGTAGAAAATATTTTTTAGCAAAATAGTTTCTAACATAAAAATCAACTCCAATAATTGATTCGAGAATCGATCCCAACATTTAAATTGAAGTTCTGGCCCTAATAATCAATGTAGGGGATAGGGTTAAAAATAATTCGAAATTTGAGATATATTTCATAAATAATTTTAAATTTTTTTTTAGGGGGAGGGGCAGGAGGTGGGGAAAAGATGAACATTTGAAATTCTAAATATTTTTAAAAAATAATTTTTAATCTTTTCTTTGGTCGGGGGTGATGGGAAAGGTGGGAGGTCGAAATAGGGTGGGGTAAGGAAAAAGAATATTGTAATTTGAGATTGGCGGAGAGTTTGAGAAATGTGTTTCTTCATTTTTGAAGTCTTTTTCTTAAATTTGAAAAAAGTTAAATTAATTTAAAAAATATTTTTTCAAAATATCTAAGTCAGTCATATATGAAAAAAATCTAAAAAATATTTTTTAAAAAATATTTAAGCTTAATTTATTAAGTTCGAAAGTGCTTTTAAAACTATCAATAGTTTAGAAATAAAATTGATAATTCGTGTCAAGTTCAAAGGTGTATTTAAATTTATTTCATCAAGTTAAAATGTATTTTTAAGATTATTAATAATTTAAGAACAAAACTAATAATTTATGCCAAATTTGAAAGCGTTTTTAGTATTTCTCTTGATAAATCTTATTTATCGGATATATGATAAAATCTAGCTCTTTTATGTGACTCGCGACTGTCTTACTGTATTCAGATGCCGATTCAGCCTTTGGTTAGTGCTAGTATTTTAGTGTGGTATGCTACATAACTTTATTGTGTAAGAATTCATTAAAATAGCAAGTCAGTTGAACAGCAAGAACTTTATCTTGAATTTTGGATCAGTAATCTTCATATTTTCTTCTTTTTTTACTAATACCTTCAATGAGTATGTTTAGGAAAAGCAATCAAAATATTCGACAAAATCATACACAAACTATTTTTTTAGGTAATATTAATGGTACAACATCACTCACATAAATGAATACAGAATTTTGAACTAGATGCTGTAAAAATCAATCAGAAAAACAGAGCACTTAAAAGAGGGAATAGGGTTGCAGTAAGATCCAGAACAAGCCTAATCCACTGCAAGGACTGGCTCACAAACGCTGATTGAAAGAAGGAAACATTAAATGGTAGCTAGCCGGTGTAAATATGGACACCAATGGCAATAAGAAAGATGGTAATTAGGCCAAAGAAGATAATGGTATGCACGAGAATGGAGATTCCACTTGTCTGAAAGTTTGCAAATTCTACTACCCGGCTTTTTCCTGGTAATTGGAACAGCAGCCCAGGGCTCAATAGCACAAACAGAACAACTGCTATTACCACTGGTCCCCAATCAGCCATCTCTATTAATTGGTGATGTGGAGATTAAGGAGGAGAAAAACAATGAGAATTTCAATTGACCTGGAACTTGCACCTTTTTATTTTTGATGATAACGATCAGCACAGCCGTGGCTTATCTATTTCAGCAAGTTAAGGACAAGTGAATCTAGACAAAGCAGATTCTGCCAAGACACAAATCGTGTAATCAACGCACCGCCAGACAAATAAAATATTTTTCTTTTTGCTTCAAAAACTAGATAAATGAATTTAAAACACGTAGACAATTAAATTATTGGTATAACGATTTGTATTAACAGCTGATAGCGAACAGCAATGACACGATTGCCCGCCACGCAACAAATTGAGAACCTTCTCAACTCTTCTCCTGGACGGCACGGCAGGTTATGGGCTTTGAAAATTGTATAATTGAACTTCTAATTTGTAACCAAAATAATGCAACAAAAGTCCAACCGAAAAAAGATGGGCCTATCAGCAGCAAATGATATGAGCCCATTCACTTCGCCACCCCAATATTTTTGGAAAAATTACATAAATATACAACTTATGTTTACTTTATTTTATATAATCCCAACTCTTTTAAAAATTTATAAAAATCCCTTAAATGATACAAAACTGCAATACCTATTGATACAAATTACCATCCCTACTTCTCCATGTATCATAGTTAAAATCCCTTAATGCTCCTATTTTTTCGACATATATCACTGATTTCGTTTTTTGTGTCAACAAGAGGGAATTTTTCGTAATTATGGTATTAGTTAGAATTAGCTTCAAAAAGTATGTGATTTGTGTAAGTTATACATAGCTATTCTATACGATGTTATCGTATGTATTACATTTAAAAAAATTTAAAAAGTGCATGCAGCTAAATCTGGAGTGAGAGTTATGTACACTGATAGCATGATAATTTTTGTATTATCGATGCAATTTACCTTGATATTACAAGTTATTGACTATTTTTCAAGTTAGTGAATCATGCTTGTCTCACATAATTGATGCTATTTTAAATAAATTACTATTTGGTATTTTCGGTAATGTAACGTGACACGCCAACAATTACAATGCTCATGAAACTTAACACACTTATGGAGATACAAGGGCGAGCCCGCAGCATGTCACCATGAGACTCATGTAAAAATGTTGGCTCTTTACTCAAAGTGGTTTAAACAACAGCAAATCAACAATGGACTCTTATCATCTGTCATGGACCAGGATACACTGAGGTATTAATTGTAATCAGAAATCAACAATAACATTACCTCAATGCCTCAAAGGCTCCCGTCCATTGCGGGATAAGGGGATGTAATCAGAAATCATCCTTAAAATATAAATAAGCCAAATTAAAGCATTTGCATAAATGTAAATGCACAAAGTTTTGGCTTTTTCTCTGCTTTCCACGTGCGCCAGCACCACCTTTCTTTAGCAAAATATTTTTTATGTGATAAGCTTTGTAAAGCAAAGGCAAAAGAAAAGCTTGCGCGTTCTTCAATAATCGGAAACTTAAATACAAAGTTGGTATTTTCTGTCGACTTCCATAAAGCAAAAAAAAACCCCACTACCACAAATCATACCTTTCTTCCCCTTTAAAACACAAATTCCTGCTTTTAACCCTCAAGTTTAGTATATCCCCTTCTCCTTCTTCACTAAGCAAAATCACTTGCATTTCCATTATATCTGCCGCTACAATTGTGCAAACACCACAACTAAATTCAACAGCTGAGAAACTTGGAAGAGTTGAGACCTTTACTGAGTACCTAGTTAAATTCTTTGAGAGGGAGAAAGGCACGATACTTGAAATAAAGATGGTGGCAGATTGGGGACCAGTGGTGGTTGCAGTGGCGATGTTCATCTTACTGTCACCAGGATTGCTATTCCAGCTACCAGCGAGGACTCGGGTGATTGAGTTCGGGAATATGTACACAAGTGGGATTTCCATCCTAGTTCATGCTATATTATTCTTCTGCATATATACAATCTTGATAGTTGCTATTGGTGTTCACATACGATCAGGTTGATACTCGCAATTAAGTTTTCTTCGTCGGCCCTGCTGCTCCAGCCAAATCCTCAACTCTTCTTAAAAAGCTTTTGCTGCTGAAGGGAATTCTTGTTTTATCAACTTTTTCTGTGTTTCTTTTCTTTTGAACACACTCTGACAAAGTGTTGTGCGTTTTATCAATGTTTATCAAATGAAAGGAACAAGTTTTTGGACGGACCACTTTATCTTGTACATGGTGGATCATAATTTCAGAATCTCTCTCCTTTTTTCCCTTTTCCTATTTATGGTTTTACATATTTTAGACAAAATGCAACATCCTTTGTATCTGCGTTACTTAACATTCTGGTATTTCTAATAGCTAAAAAGAATCATTCTGTTCTCAAGGCGCAAGCAATGGGTTGCAGATCTCAAAGATTAAATTTAAACACCAATCTACAAGCTCGGAAATTAAAAACTAAAATCATGAGTAAAATGGAACTTACGCGGAGATAGTCCCTAGTCCATCAATCATAGAGGCATATATCTTTTGTTCAAGAAAGTGAGCCCTGCATATTGCACTATTCCGTAATTCGCCAACAGAATACGCAGAGAGACAGATTTAGCAACTTGAACACTACCTTTCCATCCTTTTTTCTGTTTTCTTGTCAATTGAAATGTTATGTTTTACCCCAAACAGAAGCTAAGGCTTGTAGCTTACACTGAAGCAGTCTATTTTCTTTTCCCATCCCAGAGGGTGAAGGTCCTCGAGTGGTTGATCCACTAGTCAACATCACATGTTGAACGCAGAAATGAGTTCACTAGTCATTTTCTGTAGCTAGTTAATTAAACTAGGCGTCAACTGTATACCAATTACAATATACTCCCAACTCTATTGCAGCTTAGCTGGCTGCTAATTAATTAAAATAGTCGACAATTATTTTATTAACTGTCGAATCGATTATATTCTAAACTCTACTGCAGCTTACTGTCTCAACCACACCGCCTTTGATTTCTTTAGATTTTGAGAGGCCGGAATAGTTAAAAGAGACCCCAAATCCAAGACACAAAAAGGAAAAATTCCGTTTGAATAAGCATTAGAGAAAGAGCAGGCAAACAAAATATAATTCTGATATTTCCTCTTGAAAAACAAAATTACAAAGAAACAGATCTCAACTTCAGTAAGAAAAAGGGCTTACAACTTGCATAACAGGGGGATTTGGAGAAGATCTGATCAGCCAGTATAGATGTGAACATGAACAGCCAAAATGAGAATAGCATATAAGGTAAAGAAAATAAGAGTATGAACAGCAATCGCCTTTCCATTAGTCTTCATGCTCCCAAATTCGAGAGTACGATTGTTACCCGGTATCTGAAAGAGAAGCCCAGGCTGCAGCAGTATGAAGAGTACCACTCCGATAAGCACTGGTCCCCAGTCCGCCATTAACTAGTTGCAGTTGAAAAGGGGTAAGAAGCAAAATAGCTGTAGAACACTGCGGAGAAAGAAATGAAGAGGGAGTAAGTAGTATAGGTATGACAAGGACACTGGTCACTAGGAGTTTTTGGATCTATTTGTGAAATTCGGAGCACAAGACGTAAACCCATTTATTAATGTTAAAAATACTCCCTACACGTAATCTTTTTAATTTTGACACACCCGTTACTCTTTCTGCTTTATTAATTTATTATGATTTATTAGAATTTCCTTAGATTATAAAATATTATTTCTTTTTTAAATTAATAATTAATCACCTAGAAAGCCAAACCTGGAGTAAGTTTCTTTCGGCAATTCGATAAAGGAATAAAAAAAGTAGAGCGACGAAACAAGGATGGAGTCAAGCCTCGATTGGGGAAAAGTTACCCTCTGATCCATAGCATTTATCTTGTGAACACAAAATTAGAGTAGAGACTAATCTAGTGGTTTAAGAAATGTGTTTACAATTCTTCTAGAGTTTTACATTTAAATATAAACACATTATTGATATGATAGTAATATTTTGTGAGGATAAATCTCTAATTTTTTTAGTTGATGAAATGCTATAAAACATGTACAATTTTAATAAATTTCATAATGTTAGAAGTAAATTATATATTATTTCTATTCTTTATCAATTTATAAAAATGATGTTACATTACTCAATTTGTTTGTTGAGCTATTATCTCTACCTTTTATCAATTTATAAAAAATGATGTTACATTACTCAACTTGTTTATTGAGCTTAAAAAGAAAATTAAAGATAAAATTAAATGACAGTTTCATAAATAACACAAAATAAATTAATATATCTTCCAAAATTTTAATAACTTGAAACAATTTAAATTTTGAATTTTCTTTTCCCCAACCTATCCCAAATTATAATAAACTTTCATCTTCATCTTCATCCATTTTTTCCTTTCCAATCTGTTATCAATTTTTTTAAAAAAATTTAATAGTTCTTCATGTACAATTTTTTATAATGAAAATATACCTTTTCGTTTTTTGACATCATGATTTTCAATTTTTTCAAAGTCCAAAAATTATTTATGATATAAGTACTTTAAGTTTATATATCAAATATAAATCAAATTTTGTGAGTAATACTAGTTAAAATGTATCTGATATTAACTTATAATTCCATTTGCAGTAGTTATGTATCAAGTAAAGAATCATTAACAACATGTACAATTATTTATGATACAAATATTTTAGGTTATGTATAAAAAATGATGCAAAATTTGTGAATTATACTAATTAAATGTGTTTGGTATTAGCTTGTATATAAATTTGCAACATATATGTATCAACTAAAAAATCATAAACATGCCCCGAAGAAATTTTATATATCAAAAACTTAGGTTTATGTATCAAAAATAATCTTAGGCTTGAATGATACTAGTGAAATATTATTTAAATTTGCAGCAATTATGTATTAAAGTCAACCATAAACGTGATACACATAAATTAATGTATAACAAACATAACATTATGTATAAAAATAACCATAAATTTGTGAATGATACCAGTTGAATATACAAGATACTAAAAATTATTTAAATTTGCACCAAATACATATCAAGTGCATAAGAAATAAATAACATGATACATAGAATTCTATGATTCCTAAACTTGAGATTATGTATCAAGAATAATATTGATACCAATATTATTTAATCCTAATAAACGGTAAGTTATTATCTACTCAAGAGGCCCAAAAAGGGAAATGATTTTTTTTTTTTTTACCTCCTTTCTCTGTTCTTTCTGCATCATAGCTGTTAAAACAAATTTGGAAGGAGAGCAAAATATAGAAAAACAGTAAATTCAATTTTATATTATAAGTTGGTAATGAATAACAGATCCCTTCAAGTTTAAGTAGGGGAAAAAAAGAAAAGAAACACTTTTGGTCAAGCACACTATCAGAATAGAACATATTCGGCTGAAATTTAAATGAGAGGACCAACAAAAATCTTTAAAAAAAGTGGGAGATAAAGTTTTCATAAATGTTATTCTATTAAGAGGTCGTTTGTTTGGTATGAGAGCTAAGGAAAGTTAATTTTGAGATAATTTTTTAGTGGTTCTCAATCTTTTGTTTAATTGTAAAGGTTGGGATAATTTATCCTGATTAATAATTAATATTGGGATAAGTTATCCCTTTTGAGAATGGAATAATAAAATAATAATCCCAAGATAACTTATCGTGAGATTAAGTGGGTAAAAATTCAAAAATACCCCTTTGAACTCTTTTTTATACACTATTTTTATATTCATGTATATTAATATAATTTTTATAATAACATATTTTTCTAATAAAAATTACATTTTATATATACAATTTCTATTTATGAATGTAGTATAAGTTGAATTTATCTGTCTAATACTCATGTGTATTTATATTTTGATTCTCTTAAAATGTTCACTTCACTATTAAATTATATATTTTTAATAAAATAGTTTATTACTCACTTAAAAATGATATTCTATATACCAACTAAAATGTAGATAATTTTAAAATTTAATAATAATTTTTTACTTCAACAAACTTAAATGAAAATTTTATTTTTAAACTAAATAAGATGAAAAATTTATTTAAAGCTAAATAAGATGGACATTTTATTTTTAAGTTAAACAAGATGAAAGTTTAATTTTAAAAATACACGACATAATCATGAAAATGTATACACAAAATTATTTATATTAAATAAGATGAAAATTTTATTGTAAGAATGAATAG
>JAABOM020000049.1:28542492-28570059 GCA_011800125.2 Solanum clarkiae | reverse complement strand
CTCAGTGAGCAGTGATTTGGTTAGCTGTATAGCCTATGTTTCTAATGCATGTACTGTTTGGAGTGATTTAAAGGAAAGATTTGATAAGGAAAATGGCTCTAGAGTTTGTTGATAGGAGACATGTGAAGGATAAATTTGAGGCTTCACTTCACAATTTGTGGGAGAAAGTGAATGCCATAGTGCTATCATGGATTATGAACTCAGTGAGCAGTGATTTGGTTAGCTGTATAGCCTATGTTTCTAATGCATGTACTGTTTGGAGTGATTTAAAGGAAAATTTTGCTAAGGAAAATGGCTCTAGAGTTTTCCAATTGTATAAGGAGATTACAACATTAACACAAGGAACCTCATCCATCTCAAGTTATTTCACCAAACTGAAGGATTTTTGGGTGGAATATGACTCATTAGTGCCTTGTCCTGGTTGTGAGTGTGTAAGATCGAGAAAGTATATGGAGCATTATCAATACCAACGTCTGCTGCAGTTTTTGACAGGTTTGAATGACTTCTATTCACAAGTGAGGAGCCAAATTCTGATGATGATGCCTGTCCCTAACATCAACAAGGCATATGCAATGTTGATATCTAAGGAGAGTCTAAGAAATTTGGAAAAATCAGTTGATGAATCAGGAGGTGGTATGGCCTTGTTCAACAACAGGACAGGATTGAATCAATATAACTCTGGTGGATCTGGTTATTCATCCAAAGGAAATCAGAGTGGTTCATCTAGTCTTGCATCAAGACATTATGACAGAGGAAACTATAAAGGAAAGAATGCACACTTGTTTTGTGAATATTGCAAATGGAGAGGACACACAAAGGAGACATGTTACAAGATCCATGGATATCCAACAGATCACAAATCCAAGAAGAAGAATACATATTCATCACAATACACAGTCAATGCAGTGACCAATTTAGCTGGGCATGAGCCTTTCCAAGGTAAAATTCTATCACAAGCAAAATCCTCCTCTCAGCCTGCATACAACTCAGATCAAGGAAGTGGAATGATGTTCACTCAGGAACAATATGATCAGATTTTGAAAATGCTTCAAAAGGAAATCCCTTCTAACTCAGACAAGACAGGTATGAATCAAGTTTTTTTGGCCACCAACAGTCCAGTCTTTAGGAAGTGGATAATAGACTTTGGAGCTTCCAATTATATGGTTCATAGTAAAGATTTGTTCAGTGGAATTAGCCAAATTACTAAAGAAAGTGTTAGGAGAGTGTATTTACCAGATGGTAATACATTAGACATAGCATGCATGGGAAAGTGCAAGTTAGATAATAGGGATACCATCACAAATGTTCTGTGTATTCCTGAGTTTAAACACAACTTGCTATCAGTGTTCAAACTAACCAGAGATTTAAGGTGTGTTGTCACTGTTTTCCCTAATCTCTGTGTTATGCAGGACCTGTTCAGTGGAGCAGTGAGGGGGATTGGTAGAGAAATTGATAGTTTGTATAACATTCAGTTGCCAATAAAGAAGGAGAGCAGTACCAAAACAATAAGTGCCAACTTAATCAACAATGACATTGTAGATAAAGCTGGAGATGTGGAAGTCTGGCACAGAAGACTTGGACATACCCCTATCAAAGTGTTGCACCAAATTTCTACACTGAAGATTAAAAAAGGTTGTCATGACATTCAAAATTGTACTATTTGCCCACTGGCAAGACGGACTAGGTTGCCATTTCCTAGCAGCTCTACTAGAAGCACCAACATCTTCTCTATCATACATGGAGATGTTTGGGGTCCATATAGAGTTGTTAGTCATGATGGTAGCAGATTTTTTCTTACTCTGTAGATGATTGTAGTAGAATGACTTGGATGTATATGTTGAGGATGAAAAGTGATGTTGTTGTCTTCCTTAGATAATTTTTTACACTGATAAAGAATCAATTTGGTGCACAAGTGAAGGTTTTTAGAAGTGATAATGGCACTGAATTTCTCAATTCTAATTGTAATGCTTTGTTTAATTCACTTGGCATTATTCATCAAAGTTTCTGTGTCTACACACCTCAATAGAATGGGCTGGTTGAGAAAAAACACAGGCACATTTTGGAGGTTGCTAGAGCCATTCATTTATAAGGCTTCTTGCCATTGAAGTTCTGGAATGAATGTGTCCTCAATGTTGTCTATGTGATTAACAGGCTGCCTCTGTAGGTTTTGTCTAGTAAATCTCCATTTGAAATAGTCTATGGTAGAGAACCATCTTTACATCACATGAGGGTCATTGGTTGCTTATGTTTTGCCACTAATTTGCATAGTGGAGATAAATTTTCTCCAAGATATATTGCAGCTGTGTTACTAGGATACTCTTCCACACAAAAGGGTTACAAACTCTTCAACATGCTCACAAACACCTTCTTCATCAGCAGAGATGTGGTATTCAGAGAATATATTTTTCCTTTCCTGATGATCAAAGATAACAAGTTACAGCTATTCCCAAATGGAGTTCTCACAATACCCAGCACAGAACCCTTAATCATTCCACCATCCACATCAATCACTCTTCCCATTGCTGTTGAACCTCTAACACATCTTCTTATTACTGCTGAACCTCTAACAGATTCTCACCACATGCCCACACCTCCATTGCCTGATATTGCTCCTTTACCAGCACCTATTGCTCCTAGAAGATCAAATAGGTCCAGAAATACTCCTACTTGCTTACATGATTATGTATGTAGTAGATCAAACTCAGCTACTACATCCAATTGTCTTTACCCCATACAATCCTACATATCCCATACCAATCTTAGTCCTCATTATCAGGCCTACTTATCCAATACCACCCATATCAGAGAACCCCAATCATATGATAAAGCAATCACATATCCTTTATAGGTAGATGCCATGAACTGGGAACTAATTGCTTTGCAAGAAAGTCACACTTGGTCCATGGTTGATCTTCCCTCTGGTAAGACTCCTATAGGCTGCAAATGAGTGTTCAAAGTGAAGTTTAAAGCTGATGGTACAGTTGAAAGATACAAAGGCAGGCTAGTAGCTAAGGGATATACTCGGTATGAGGGTTTAGATTATCAAGAAACCTTCTTCCCTGTAGTTAAAATGGTTACTGTCAGGTTGGTGCTTGCAATGACTGCTTCAAATCATTGGTGTTTGCATCAACTAGATATCTTCAATGCATTCCTCCATGGTGACTTGGTGGAGGAGGTTTACATGGTTCCACCACCAGGTTTTGGCAGTCAATAAGGGAATAGGAAAATATGTAGACTACACAAATCCTTGTATGGTCTCAAGCAAGCATCAAGACAGTGGAACTTGAGGCTTGTTGAGGTTCTTACTGGCTCAGGGTTCACACAAAGTCTTTTTGACTACTCTTTGTTCACAAGAAAGAAGGGAGACAACATAGTAATCATTCTAGTCTATGTTGATGATATGTTAATCATAGGTAATGATCATACTTTGGTCCAGGAAGCCAAGGCAGCTTTGCAGGAGAAGTTTAAGATTAAGGACTTGTGTGAGATGAAATACTTTCTTGGAATTGAGATAGCAAGATTAAATGAAGGAATTCTCATGAACCAAAAAAAAAAATCACATTTGAGTTGATCAATGAGTTGGGACTGTCAGGATCTAAACCAACAAGCACTCCAACGGAATGCAATTAAAGGCTGACCACAGTGGAGTATGATAAGCATGTGAGTGACTTGGTGACAGATGCTGAGCTAAAGGATCCAGGACCATATCAAAGGTTGATTGGGAAGCTGTTGTACTTGACCATGACCAGACCAGACATGACATAACATATGTTGTTCACATGTTAAGTCAATTTATGCAGAGGCCCAAAAAATCTCACATACAAGCAACATACAAGGTGGTAAGATATATAAAGAATGAACCAGGCCTAGGGATCCTACTAAGCTCAGAAAAGGCAACACAATTGACTACATTTTGTGATGCAGACTGGGCAGGATGTCCTAACTCAAGGAAGTCAATCACTGGTTATGTGGTAAAGCTGGGCAGCTCCTTAATCTCCTGGAAATCAAAGAAGCAGAGTACTGTTTCTAGGACCTCAACAGAGGCAGAATATAGGAGCATGGTTGCAGCTATTTCAGAGGTGATATGGCTAATAGGAATATGCAATGAGTTGAAGATTGACATTAGAACTCCAGTAGAACTGATCAGCGACACAAGGCTGCAATTCAAATTGCTGCAAATCCTATATTCCATGAAAGGACTAAGCATATTGAAATAGACTTGTATTTCATAAGAGAGAAGATCCAAGATGGGATAATCAAGACATCTCATGTTGCATCCAAGGATCAAGAGACAGATTTGTCCACTAAAGCTTTGAGTAGATCACAACACACATATCTCTTGTGCAAGCTAGGAGTGTTGAACTTGTTTACATTACCTAGCTTGAAGGGGGTGTTGAGGATAGCAAGTAGTTAAGTAGGGAGTTTAGTTTGTTAAGAAATGAGTTAATAGTTAATGGTGTGATTAGGAGTTAGTTAGAAGTGGTTAGTTAATTAATTAACCACTAGTATATATACTCTCATTACAGTGTAAAGTCATTTTAATTTCTTTTTCAGTGGAAATGAAAGAAGAGTAGCTCTCCCTTTCTCTGAGCTCTCTCTTCCCCTACAATCCTTCACTGTGCTTCACTGTTTCTTCTTCTTCAATTGCTTCTTCCTCATTGTAGCAGATTTCATCAGAATGTCACCTTACTTTAATTGAAAATAATTTAACTTTAAAATTCTCTTTTTATCCTTGATGAAATTATTCTCAACCATAAAAATATCTCAGAATAATTTTAGACCACAAATTTTAAAAATATTACATTTTTTTAATACCATATCAAGTTAAAAATAGTACTGAACGGAGGGAATAATTAAGGAATCCAAATCAGTGCGTGGGACAGATTGGATCCAAGTGGATAGCTGTGGCTAATCATTCATCTCACATGCCATTACATCGGATCCGAATAAATAAATTTGTTCCCCTGTCGGGCCTCGGCTGCAAGTTGTCAAAGACAACTTGAATGCCCTTTTTTCAATTAATTAATTTCCTACTCTCTATATTCTATTTCTAATAACGTCTTTTCTATTCTTAAAAATAATTTTTTTTTCCTTACGATTTTAAACATTTTTGGGTAATTTATAATTTAAATGATGCATTGGATCCACTTGAACCTTGTTTGTTTCGTAAATAACAAAAGTTAATTATTACAAATTGAGAAATACATGTCTGACCAATTATTTTAATTATAAACATCAATTTTGTAAAGGCAGCAATATTATGACTCTCTAATAAACATGCCCCTTAACAGCAAGCAAATACAACTTGCCTTATTAAAAAAAAAAAGATTAAAACCGTCTTACGCTGACGTAGATTCCACATTAGTTATATGCAATGTCGGTTAAATTTTTTGTTTGGTCACATTCTATGATATTTGGTAAAATCGGGTGGTATTTACATTACGTACAAACTAATTATTAATAATTTTAGTATTAAAAAAAAGAATTAAAAAATCAAGTTACAATTTATAAAGTTATCCTTTTACTTATCTTCGCATAGCTAAAATAAAAACTAAGCAAATAAAAATTGCTTCAAAACTAAATTGGCTGCGCGTGACTTGATTAAAGGGAGAGTACCATAAAATCTGCTCCTGCATCTCATTGGGTGAGTTTTTATTTTGGGTGTAAGTCCAGAAAATACCTCCTAATTTGAACTAAAATTTCTAAATAAGTACGTCCTTAACTTAATATAAAAAAAAAATACAAAGTTTAACTTGTTGCTAAATTTTTAAAAGTTAAAAAACTTAAAAATCTAAATATGTTTTTTCTTTTTTTCATCTTTCAGTGGGTAGGGGGGAAAATAATCAATATGCTGACTGCTGAATAAAAATGCGTCATATTCTTCAACCTTATTTGATTGGATTTTTCTAGTTACAAGTTCTCTCTTTGTTTTGTGTTTTTCCAGTTAATTTGCAAATTTCTATTTAATTTTTTTAAAGGGAAGTCTAATTCTTTTAGATGAATAGTTCTGATTACTGTTTTAGTTAATAGTTGATTTTGATGAATGCTTCAAGATAAGACTTTTATATTTATTCGAAAATTTTATGTAATTTTATATTATTTCTTATTTTATTTTTATTATATGAATTTATACAATATAAAAATTAGATATCTCTTCTATTTACTCCGCCCCCATGAAGATTACATAAATCCTCATCTTATATCAGAGCTTTTAAAACAGTGACGTAAACCAATTATATTAGTACTGTTTCAACTAAATCACATTACGCGAAGAGAGAGCAAGGTTAAAAATGAGAAAAGTTTATATAGCTAACATTGTGTTTGGGTTGTTGCTACCTATTATTTCATTAGATAACGATTAAAAGTATCAAATTTACGTAATAATCAATTTAGTGTAATTGCATCATTACCTTAATATATATATTTATTATTACTTACTCTATTACTTAACAATATTATTTTATCCTTTATTCGGTTTTTCTATTGCAACTTTACTCCATAATCTACTTTTTTTTTGTATATTTATCGTTCAAATTATTAATTTATAAAATTAGATAAGAACGAAAAAATAATACAATTCTATTAAGACATATATTCAATATTCGTTAAGATAATATAATATAACTCAATATAATACGATAGAATATATTATAAAATAATAATTAATAACCATCCAAACAAAGCACAACTACACATCTCTAGGTGAAACAGACATTTTTAACAAGAGAACAAAATCCACCGCCCGCCATCCCGCACCACTAGTCTTGCGAATGCAACAGTGCTCTGTTTTGTTTCTTCTCCAACAAATATACTGACACATGAAACAGTTTTTGTTATTATCTTTGAAAGGTCATATATATATAGATCACCAAATGATAAAAAAATGAGTGACGTTTCAATATTATCTTCCGTGCCATTTTTGGCACTATTTTTATGTGCGACCTCTCTTTTGAATTTAAGTTGGTTTTTTTTTGTTTATTTATATAATCATTACCTAAACAGAACATTATTGGATCAAAATAATTTTTTCATCTCCCACCTCTGTTTAATTTATTATTCATTACGGAAGAAACATAGACTTGTCCCTTGACTTCCCCAAGGAAGATTCAGAATTTGATCCTACAATGGTTCGTTTGAAAGAGAGCTTCGGTTTATTCTTCAATAACAGATGGCTTGTATTCGTAGCTGCAATGTGGATTCAGAGTTTTGCTGGCATTGGGTATTTATTCGGCAGTATTTCTCCTATAATTAAGAGCTCTTTGAATTATAATCAGAGGCAAGTTGCCCGATTGGGTGTCGCTAAGGACTTGGGCGATAGTGTTGGATTTCTGGCTGGGACTTTATCCGAAATCTTGCCTTTATGGGCTGCTCTGCTTGTGGGTGCTGTTCAGAACTTTATTGGTTATGGATGGGTTTGGCTCATCGTCACCGGCCGATCTCCTACACTTCCCTTATGGGTGGTGAGTACCAATTTCTTTATTGCTGATTTCAAACCTTTCAACCTTCTTTATCTGTACTTGTTCATTGAAATCTATCACTGCCTATTTTTTCAAAAATAAAATAAATAAAAATCCAAACCCTCTGATTTGTTATCAGATCACCTTGTGGTGCTGAATTCTTACCTGCTTCTGATGACATGCTCAGAATTTTCAGGCCAATGAGGATATTGATTTATCGTCTACATTAGGATTCAGGGGTTTATATAATTCTATTGATATCTCATATGTATTTGTGAATTACAATTTTAGAGTACTACCAAAAGTTTGTCAAATTTGATTGTGGTGCTTCTGAATTTTTCAATATGATCAATGAACTATTTACAGACTTCAATTTATACAGTTACGTATTCCATTTGTTTTTTTCCGAATTTTCCTGCCTTTCTAGAAAGCCATGAACTCAGGCAGTCCACACTGTTGCTCTATCGACATACCCTTCATGGATCTGATGTTTCTAGTTTGAAGAACTTCAAAAATAACTAAACCACTCCGGATTAAAGCTCAAGAACAAGGATTATAATTATCAACTTGCCATCTCTTTGTGAGTTAGTCAGAGTCAGCAGAGTCAGAGTCAGCAGAAACCCCATCGTCATCTATCATCTCCTCTTGGATTTTGTTAGCATGAAACCCTGCTTTTTTTACCAATTTCCTAGTGTGCATGGGGAAGAAAAATTCTTGTCAACTATTGTGGAACTGAATCCCCTTCTTGCCGTACATGTGATCATTCACCAGAAGATGTTATTTACCAAGTATTATGTTTTGATGGATCAAAAATCACTTGTTTACTACAGCATTGATGAGTTCCGGATCACTACCTTGGAGTATACCTCTAGTTTATCTAAGAATTAACTCATTTCAGCTATTTCTCTGCAGATGTGCGTTCTTATATTTATAGGAACAAATGGAGAAACCTACTTTAATACAGCTGCACTTGTCTCAGGGGTGCAAAATTTCCCTAAAAGCCGTGGCCCTGTGGTGGGAATACTTAAGGGATTTGCTGGGTTGGGTGGTGCAATTATGACTCAAATATACGCTCTGATCCATTCCCCAGATCATGCTTCACTTATATTTATGATTGCTGTGGGACCGGCAATGGTGGCTATCGCCCTCATGTTCATAATCAGGCCTGTTGGTGGCCACAAACAAGTTAGACCTTCTGATGGATTCAGTTTTTCATTAATTTATGGCATTTGCCTCATTTTGGCAGCTTACCTGATGGGTGTCATGCTTGTTCAAGACTTCATTGATGTTAGCCACACCGTCACTATAATATTTACTGGGATTCTGTTTGTTCTATTGATTATTCCTGTGGTAATTCCCATCTCATTGACTTTCTCGCAAGAAACTAGAGTACCATCAGAGGAGGCTCTTCTATCCGAGTCACAAAAACAAGATCCTGGAGTATCTGGACATGAGCAGGAAATTATATTTAGTGAGGTTGAGGATGAGAAGCCTAAGGAAGTAGACTTGCTTCCAGCATTAGAAAGGCAAAAAAGAATTGCCCAACTGCAAGCAAAACTAGCCCAAGCAGCTGCAGAAGGAGCAGTGAGGGTCAAAAGAAGACGGTCCCCCCATAGAGGAGAGGACTTTACTCTAATGCAGGCTTTGATAAAGGCAGACTTTTGGATTATATTTTTCTCACTACTGTTGGGTTCTGGGTCTGGTTTAACCGTGATTGATAACTTGGGCCAGATGAGCCAATCTTTAGGATATGATAACACACATGTATTTGTTTCCATGATCAGCATATGGAACTTCCTCGGTCGTGTTGGGGGTGGATACTTTTCTGAAATAATTGTGAGGTACATAACATCCATTTCTTACATCTTTGACAATATTAACTGAACTTCACAATATCCCTCGTTTCAATGAATATTTTTCTCATGCAAACTTGTCCTATTGACATACAGGGATTATGCCTACCCAAGACATGCAGCCATGGCTATTGCCCAAGTTTTAATGGCTTTGGGGCATTTCTTCTTTGCCATGGGCTGGCCAGGGGCTATGTACATTGGTACTCTTCTGGTAGGGCTTGGTTATGGGGCTCATTGGGCCATCGTGCCAGCTACTGCTTCTGAATTGTTTGGCTTAAAGAATTTTGGGGCTTTGTACAATTTCCTCACTATTGCGAACCCAGCTGGTTCATTAGTATTCTCAGGTGTTATTGCTAGTAGTATATATGATAGTGAAGCTGAAAAGCAAGCTCAAGCGCGTCATCCTGGCCAATGGCATGGGGCATCTTTTTTGTCAAGTTTTCTAGCTGTGGATGAACCTTTAAAGTGTGACGGTGCCATATGCTTCTTCTGGACTTCCTTAATACTTTGTGGACTCTGCATTATTGCTTCTATTCTAAGCATGATTCTGGTTTATCGAACAAAGACTGTATACACTAGTCTTTATGGAAAATCTCGTACATAATTCATCCGGCAAGTGAAAGCTTGGAGAGAAATTTGAGTAATTTGTGAAGATACTCTCAACCAGCTTATGGATCAAGAGCATTTTGCTGAGGCGACCTTGCTAGCCATAACCTGAATACTTCCTCCAGAATGAGAGCAAGACAATGGAGATGGCAAAATTGCCTTTTTTGCTGTTAGATGCTTTTCCTTTTGTATGAGATAAATGTTTGTATTGCTACTATTTATTGGTGTGTATTACCATTATCACTCAAACTTGAAATTGTTACATTTTGGCTGTCAACCATTTCATTTATTGATTTGAGATATTTAACTATTTTTTTCCTTTTACTCTTAATGGCTTTATCGCTGCACAATTCTGAGGTTCTAGTCCAATGGCATTGACCACTTGCTATATTCGGAAGAAGATCATAAATTGCGACATATAAGATGGTATCTAACTAAATACAGTTACCGAAAAACACAAGTATAATATGCATAATATTGACCAGTTCATGCTTGTTTTGATGCAAACACGCTGAAGGAATTCAGTCACACAGAGATCGGATTATAAGAATGATTACACAATTAAAAAAGACATCCAATCTGTAGACCTTATACACGTGATTTATTTCGCCAATTACATCAAATATTGCAAAAACAACTTATTTCCACTCTTCGCAAAGTAGCTTTTTTTTTTTCCTTTCATGAGTTGAAGCTGGTGCAGTCTAGTCTTATTTCACCTTGGTTACCAGTTTTAACACCAACCCTTCCAAGTTTTCTCATTGCAGTGACAAAAGCTCCATTAAAGTCGAAATCATTATTAGCAAAGTCACTCACCGTGCCTTGAGACGATTTATCAGTAAAGAGCACCTGATCTGAGGTGAACAAACCTTTTCCTTTAACCAGATTCTTGTAATACTCATTGTCAAAGGTTCGTGGAGTCTCAGGGTCCATGTTTATAGCAATTGATGGATCTACATTTTTGGGGCACATTTGCATAAGTTGTTTAGCATATTCTGGATCCAAAGAAGGGTCAATGGGGTTGGATTGGGTAAATGAATAGAGACGGTTTGCAAAACGGTCACAATGAGAGAAGCCGACCGTGTGAGCCCCTGAAAGAGCTATCATGTCAAACTGGCTGAGATTGTGGCGCGCAAACATAGTGTTCAGTTGAACAAGATTGAATTCAGGTTCTGGCAAATTTCCAGCAACCCGAGATGCCTTGGAGATTAGCCCATCACGACGTCCCAGTTCTACATTGAATGAAGGCCCTCCTGCCTGAATGTTTTCACCAAAGGAAATGAACAAGTCAACTGGCAGTTTACATCTCATGGTAAATGAAGAGAGAGAAAAACGTCCAAGAAGCAAAAGGGGGTATAGCAGGGGATGGTTTCTGTGTCCTCGATTACCAGCACTACTACATCTCTAGCGGCAACAGCTAAGATATCTGCACATGATACTACTCCAGGACACTGAGCCTCTACTGCTTGTTTTGCTTTTACCACAGTGTCAAAACCGTCTCCTGCAAGGGAAAGGTTATCCTTGGAATCCTTTTCCGCGTCTCCATTTGGTGAAGCTATCATAACAGAGGCATCACATCCCTGAGGAAATGGGCAAGAGAAAACAAGAAATGAACAATTTTGGGAAGATGAAGAACGTCAATCTTTTGCTTCCCACCAAAACAGGACACGGAATATTGGTGGTAGGAGCTATTCAAAGTATAGAATTAGTCCTCTCGATCTCTTATATCTTCAAAATTTTATTCTTGCTTGTTCTAAAACTTTTACTATAATTCAAAGAACCAACTAACATTTGGAACTATAGAAATTAAATTACTCTGCATGAAAAACACCAAATTAAATTTAATTTTTCATCCTGATAGAAATTACTCTGCATGGAAAACACCAAATTAAATTGTACAGGATGTTACCTCAACAAAACAATCATGGAAAAAGAGACGCAAAGTCGCTGGAATAGTGACAAAAGTCTGGCTGAACTTTGTAACCACAGCCTGCTGAACTATGAATTCCACATTAGGACAAGTAAAACTATAGAAGTTCTCTACTAGTTGCCCTTCAGCTCCGCGGAGAATCACTATGATTGCCAAGGTCAACACACACAAGCCCCTCACTCTCTCCATTTTTCACTCTTGATGAAAAAAAAATTGATCCTTTTCTTTTTCCTCTCTTTTACTTTTCTTCCTCTACCATCCAGTGACTTGTAGTAGCAGAACAAAAGCATCCATATAGCAGAACAAACATATACATATATACAAGTAGAAGAAAAGTAATGAGGAAGGTAGATGAAGGCTGATTCTTGTATCTCTGATTCGTTACAGGTCGTTAGTTATACATACGTGTTCCAAGTCCCAAAGGATGTCCTAGCTGGATGAGTGGAAAAACTTTCCTCCATGGAGTGTTTATACCAAACCAATTAACGCTTTCATATGAGCATATAATAGTAAATGAATGTAGTTTGGTGTAAAAATAGTAAATTGTTTTTTATTTGATGAGTATAGTGGGTGGACAGTGCCCCGTTTATTATATTGCAGCTCACCCAATTAACTACCTCCAAGTGACTATTTCCATCTTCATACTTCATATAGGTTGCCTTAGTCTCTTTAAGTATAAGAGACTACTTCTAATTTTCTTCTTAATTATACTAAACTTGTGTCCTTCTGATGGAAAATATTATGCATTTGATCAAACACAGAGAAGAATGCGTCCAGTCAGATCTGACGGCTGAGGGAAAAGTAAATTTTAGCTATGTATCAAACCAAATTCCAGCTCTTAAAAGTTGGAGCATTTTTAAAGTTAATAATTGAATATTTCTACCAATTGTGTACGTGTTTGCGTGTTAATACTGCGTTTAAAAAATATACTCGTATTAGCAATATTCAACGGTATTGTTTGGTGATGGTGGATTCTTCTAGTTGCAATCCAATTTGATCTACTCCCACCTAGCAAGTTATTGAGACTTACAGAAAATGACACATTAACTAATCATATTACAATAATCTAAATGATCCATATTTAGAAAAAGGCAATACTAGATGCATACGCAACTAAATTGACTTGGCATCTCCGGACATAACAAATCATAGTATAATTTATCGAAACTTAAGCCAACTGTTTTGAGTAAGGGACTTTTGTTTTTCAACGAAAAAATTATGCAGCGTAGCTGGGGAGGCAAATGTGGGAGCTACTAGTTTATCCTCCCGTTGCAATAGCAATGACAATGATATTAAAAATATATGGGGTTGTAAACTTGTAAAGGAAACTGGGCAAGTTTTTATTATTGTATTTATTGACGAAACCTTGAGAACCTAACTGGGATGCACCTTCATTGTGTAGGATGTTGTTTCTTTAAGAGATTATGTCATGTGCATTGATAGTAAACAATTTTTTTATATTACTTCAACTTTAAAAATGAACAATAGCACGCTACAATAAATTAACTTGTGTCAATAGTATTTTAAAAAAAGTTCTTAGGCATGCGATGTGATTATTTTTCGACTCCCAGTGAATTGTGAGCTGTTAAGGGTGAAAATATGATTATTATTTTTTTTTTCAATTTAAGGCTGCCTAGGTGTATCTTCTTTTGAATCCCTTGACAATTGTATTTCCCCTAATCCAATGACTCTTTCTTGAAATTACATGGATTTTTTAATGCTTAGCGTCTAGGAATATGCATGTTGAATGTGCATACTATAAAAACACTTTTTCTGGTTATTGTAGTTTCACCATTAGGCAGATCTCTGTGTAGTAACATCCAAACAGAGAATATATGAAGAGAAGGGGGACAAAATATTTAATTTTCACATCAAGGCGTTGGTCGAGGAAAAGTCTATCTATGTAAATTCCATAGGCAAGGACAGAGGGTTTATTCGAATTTTTTCAATAAAAAATTATATAATTTTATACTAATTAATTTTTTTTATTTGTATATAGTAGATATGAATCCTCTTCCATCAATATACTTCTTCATATTTCAAATTCTATCAATAAAAATCTTAACTCCATCACTTTACATAAAAACAATCAAGCTTTTGTTAGTTTTAAAATAATAAATATTTTTAAAATATATATTACTATCCAATTTTCCCCTTCCAGAAGAAGGGTAAATGGAAATGCACATTTCATATTATTTAATTGAGGCTAGATTTGAAAAATTAATTGACGTGAAATAATATTGTACATTTTCAAAATTAACTTTCGAACAAATTGGCTAAAATATTTTAGGATTTTAAGTTGTGCAACGCAAAAGGGCAAAAGCATAGGTAGGGAATGAAATTCAAAATTAATGGCGATGGAGTTTGAAACGCAAAACCAATTAGGGTTTCCGTTCTGGAGCCCTATTCGTCGACGTTTTGGTCCTGATGATCCCTTCTTCGCTTATGGTAACATTCAAAGAGAGCTTCTTGCTAAGCAGGTTTGTCCCTTCTTCTTCCTCTCAATTATTTGAACTTACGATCTCTCTGTTTACTCTCTTTTTGTTCATTTCCAGGTTGCATTGGATTTGACCGAAGAAGAGGAGCAACTAGTTCAAAATATCACAGATGAGGAAATCTGGTATTGAAGCTCCTCCTTGTTTATCAGATTTATATACTGAGAGACATCAAATGACAGTCACATCAAACCAATAATGTTGAATGATATTTTTAACGGAATTCAGGATCTTATTCATAATCAAAATGCTCTTCCTTTGTTATTGAGATTGAGAAAATATGCACTTTTATATTTTCTCTTGGAGTGAAAGAAAAAAAGTTTTTGCTGTAGCCTCAATTACAAAAGAGAAGTTGAACTATCTAGGATGTACATTAGAATGTGATTGCAAAATCCTTATTAAAACACGCTTGAAAAGTTTTTGGTGTTGCAAGGTCAAGTATAAGATAAGAGCCTTGATTGTAGATTCAAAACAGGAGAGAATTTTCAGCTGTGGTCCGTAGATGCTAATATCTTTCTGGTGTGAGTTGTGTATACATGCCTTTTATTTCAGTAACCTGTGAACGTCCCAATATTCACAAGTTCAATACAGAGCATTTCTTCCTTGAAGAATGTTATTAGATTTTTATGAAACACTGTTCCATACTCAACTGAAGGGAATAGAACACTTCTTGGTATACAGAAAAGTTGAGAGGTGCATCTGGTGCACAAGCAGAAGGGAGATGGTGAACAGAGCTAAAAGGGGAGAAAGATTCACTAAAGAGTTTTGTAATTTTAGTATTTTGTATGAATTTTCAAATAAAGATAAGCTAAGGCAAGCAAAACAAGTAGTTCTGTGGTTACTCCTAACTTGAGGATGCAGAAGTTGAGGGGTGGATTTTGTACCTTCATGTCTAAATGTTTACCGGATCTGAGATAATTAAGAAGACACTAGAAGAGGAGGCTAACTTCACAATAAATCAGTTTCCACGTTTGCAGTCCTAGTCTGGATATTGATTGACATGAAGTTTTGCATAGATTGAATAATGACCTGGTTTTCTGCTCACTATGTGATACAATCACCTTACTACTTCTTCCGATCTACTTGGCCTAGCCTCAATACCCAATAATGTCATTTGAACCTGCATTTACTGATGCTGAGGTTCTTTTTCTTCTTTATTACTGTAAAATGATCCTAATTATGTATTGTTCAACCTGTTATTTCTTTTATGAATGTAATAATCTTAAGTTGATATTTGTTTGTCATTCTTGAGGCGATCTCTGGTTCTGTTAATTGTTACAGATGTTTGGCAAATCTATTAATACATCACTAACTTCTGATAAAAATTGGTTAAATGCTTCTCAGCAATCTCTTCTGTCCAATCATTGGTTGTGGTGCACGGATGAAATCTCTGGATGACTTTGAAGACCACTATGTTACGCGACATACTGCATCTTGCTCTGTCTGCTCTCGAGTTTACCCAACATCACGTCTGCTCAGCATACATGTGTCAGAGGCTCATGATTCTTTTTTCCAGGCAAAAGCTGCTCGTGGCTATCCCATGGTGATATTTTATCTCATAGTTTTCCTGAGGATTGCCCCATAGAAAATGTAGAAAAATCCCTTGCATTGTTTAAACGCTGATATTAGAACATACCTGAGAAGGAAGAAAGTCGAATCAGCAAAATGGCATGATTCAACAACTGATGAATTGTCTGTTGAATCATCCTATTGGCGCTCGCTCTTAAAGATGGAGTATTTATGAATAGAGAATCAACAAGAATTCTGCCATTTGCCAGAAAACACATCTTTGGACAATAAGTTTATCCTTACACTCAAAGAGATTTCTAAAACAAACAATGGCTGGAGAATTCAGACTACCAATTTGAACTCTTGTATGAATTCTTCAGCCATTGTTTGTTTTAGAACTCTCTTTGAATGTAAGGATTGATTCATTATCGAAAGAGGAGTTTTCCGTCAAATAGCAGTTCTTGTTGATCCTCTATTTATACTGTGGATATTCTATTTTTAGAGTGATCGCGAATTTGATGATCCAACAAACAATTCATTAGTTAGTGAATCATTGCCATTTTGTTGGTTCAACTTTCTTCCTTGGGTATATTGTAAATGTAGCATGCAGTTCCTGTTCGTATAGGTAATAGTTGAAGGGACTGTGCAGACACATACACGAACAGTTTACATGCATCATCCCAGTTAACGTGGGGCTATACATTACCCATCCTGAATTTGCATCATCTTGCCCCTCCCCTCACAAGTGATGTTTGTGCATGTCTTTCCAAGTTTAGAAGTTGCTTGAATCTTTGTTGCAGAATCCACTCTTTGATTGTGGATGGTCTCGTGTATATAAAGTCTTCATGAACTTGTATGTTTATAGACTGTTCAAAGAGAGTTATGAGAAACACTGTGTGTTTGATCTTTTTAAAATGTCCAGATGTAGCTATTTTCTGAAATTCTCGTTGTGCTGCAGTATGAGTGCCTGGTGGAAGGCTGTGGTGTCAAGTTGAAAAGCTACAAAAGCAGGCAGCAACATCTAGTTGACAAGCATAAATTTCCAGCATCTTATGAGTTCTTCAGAAAAGCTCGTCCATCAAAGAAACAGAGGCAGAAATTGCAGCATAAACAAGCATTAAATAAGACTGAGGAGACATCAAGTGCAATGCAAGTCGAGGAAGAAACAATAGACAACCTCGTTTCAGCAGTATCAAAATTAACCACTTCGGACTCCCCTTCAGCAATCAGCTTCGGCCATAGCAGGGCTCGTGGATTATCATTTGTGCCTCGTGCTGTTAATCGGCAGAGAGGACCAGTCACCTCAACTGGTGGAACAAAAACCTAGTGGCACACCAATGGAAATCTTGAAGCATCTGCAAATGTCAGGCTCATATTATGAAAGATACTATTTGAAGCTGATTTTTGAGCATCTGCCTGTCACTGACATTGGCTACAACGCTATCGCTATGTGATGATGGTTCCAACACGTTAGCCACTGCTTTCAATGCTCAAAATTTATTGTATTTGTCTTTTCAAAGGTTGTCACATCTCTGGTGGCTGCAAGCACCTGCAGCAAGCAAGAGAAGTAGAGAACTAGTTTTTCTCCTATCCTTCCCAAGCATCTCAAATTTCACTAGTCATCAATCAAAGAAAAGATTGTGGTTTCATACTGTAGCAATTAGGTAAACATTAATCCAATTATTTGATTGTTAATCGCATTTAAGTCAAGATTCAAATTTGAATGTGCTAGAAAATTGCTGGTGATAAAATTAAGAACAGAGTGCGAAGAGAAATCTAGTATGTGAATTATATTTGTGTACTTGGATTTGAGTCCTGGTGCAAGCTCGTTCAAAGTTGACTTCACGAGAAAACAAATATTGCAAAAGAAATGGAAATGGCCTTGGGATAAGTTCGAAGTCAAGTAAAATAACATCCATTCGTTCAAATATCTGACTGATTTTGGATAAAGCTTGTCACTCTAGCCCAATCATTCACCTCAGAATCTAGCAAACCCATTTTTCTATGTGGACTTGTTACTTTGGCTTACTGGAACAAAATCAACCTGATTGATTGGTTGGCAGAGATGTTCCTGGAAAATATTGAGTCTGAAACCTAGTATGTTCAAAGATTCAGTTAAAGCTGGAAAATTTCCACTCATTATTTCTGCCGAACAGGGAAAAAAAAATTTCGACCCAATAGATCTGACCATCTTGCTGTCTCTACTCACAGGTTAGTTGAGTCATTTCAAATCAGAAACCTCTAAAGAATTAAAAAGAAGTTCTGAAATAATAGGGTAAGCCACTTCATATGCTGTGAAAGCACTTTTCATACCGAGACAATGAACAAACAACATAAAGACCAATTATTACAACAATTCTACTTTTTCTGATGTTAACAAGACACAAACTTTATATATTACTGGACCTTAAAAAACAACACAAATCTAACCATGCCAAGATAATTAAAAAATAAAAAATAAAAGAAGCTAGAGTACTAAATTTAGAAGTCCTCATCCAGCTTGAATTCATGAGTATCACCATTGCCATTCAAACTTGACATAACTGAAGCTTTCTGATACTCCCCAACTCTCTTCTCAAAGAAATTAGTCTTCCCTTGTAAGCTAATCAGCTCCATCCAATCAAATGGATTCTGAGCATTGTACATCTTGTCATAACCCAAAGCATCCAACAATCTGTCAGCCACAAATTCTATGTATGTACTCATCAAATCTCCATTCATACCCACCAGTGCACAGGGCAGAGCATCACACACAAACTCCCTTTCTATCTCCACAGCCTCTGCAACGATTCCCCTGACTCGTTCCCCAGTCAGCTTCGTCCTCAGCAAACTGTAAAGCAAGCACGCAAAATCACAGTGCAAACCTTCGTCTCTTGAAATTAACTCATTCGAGAAAGTTAATCCGGGCATTAACCCCCGCTTTTTCAACCAAAATATTGAACAGAAGCTTCCGGAAAAGAAAATCCCCTCTACACAAGCAAAAGCCACCAAACGCTCTGCGAAGGTTTCAGAACCATCGATCCAACGAAGGGCCCACTTCGCCTTCTTTTCAACACAAGGGATGGTCTCGATTGCCCGGAACAACCTACTCTTTTCGTCAGAATCCTTGATGTACGACTCCAACAGCAAACTGTACATCTCGGAATGGATATTCTCAATGGCGATTTGGAATCCATAGAAAGCACGCGCCTCAGCGACTTGGACATCTTTCATGAACCTTCCAGCGAGGTTCTCTAAAACGATGCCATCTGAGGCAGCAAAAAACGCAAGCACATGAGTGATAAAATGCCTTTCACCGGATGTTAGGTTTTCCCAATGACGAGTATCGGCAGATAGATCGACTTCTTCTGCCGTCCAGAAAGATGCCATAGCTTTCTTGTACATTTCCCAAATTTGTGGGTATTGAATTGGGAACATACAGAATCTATCTGGGTTAGAGGCGAGCAAGGGCTCTTCTGGGATTAGAGGCATTTTTGTTAGTGAAAATAGGATATGGATTTCTAGGGTTTTAGTAGAGATGTGTGCTTGATAAGAATGGTGGGAAATGTGAAGATATATAAAGAGGGCAGAGGGCAGAGGGAGAGGTGTTAGGTTTGAATTACAAACAGTGAGCGCGGTATTTGAATTTTTTGGGAGAAGCTTGCGGGAGAATGAATATAATCCAGCTGGCTCAGGAACACCACAAAATTTCGAGTTTCAAATTTTGCCGCCATTATTAAATATTTCAATATTCCTTTTGTCCGAAGAGTGCTTCGCACGCTTCAATACATTTGACCAAACGTACAGTATTAGAGAAACTTTTTCAGTTCTAGCCAAAAACTTAAATAGTTCCAACTTCCAAATTTACTTTTGTTAGAAATTGAAATAATCCTCTATATGGTGTGTGTTTGAAAAAGAATATTCTTCAAAAGAAAGCCATTTCATGTAATGATTTAAGTCTATTTGTATCTCAACTAAATACAGTTTAGTCTTCAAACATAGCAGGAGTAATAGTTATGCTCGATTAAGATTCGTTATTCAGACTATCGTACAACACAAACCCTAGCCCGTTCTCGTTCAAGTTTCATTCTCCACTGGAAATATATGTAGTAGTACCCAAAGTCCGAAAAAGAAGAAGAAATATTACTGTTACCACAGGTTATACTTTAGAAAAATTAAATAAATTCCTTTAATCGCAATTGACAACCAACTTGATTGTTAAAAAACATCAAACATTAGTTATTTCAACCTTCCAATTGATGAGAAACAGTTTTAAGTAATTAAAACCAAATAGAAACCCTCCTTACCTCTCGACATAGAACATGGAACTTAGAAGTAGAGCCTCACCTTCATTACATGACGAGAAAGAAAATAGACACATAGCATTCCGGCAGGACAACGCTTCCACAGTTCTCACGAAGGAGCTTGTGAGAAACTCAATAGAAATCAACAGGCAGGGAATGATAGAGGATGATCATTACACACTATAGAATTTAGACAAGCAACAAATTAAATGTGATTCTTGATCTACCACATTGAGTATTTACAGCAATGCACACTAATGAAGACTAATGGACTCTGCTCAAGATCAACAAGGGATTTATCAGCTTATCTGTGGCTGTACTTAGCTCTGGCTTGAGGAAGTGTACATTTTAAGCAGTTCTTCTTACTTATGTGGTAGTAATGGATTCTATTCATCTAGAGCAGAATCATCGTCTTCCGCTATCATCCAAGGCTGCTTAGGACCCTAAACATATGTAAACAAGCAAAACAAAGAGGACATAACATGAATACAAACACTCTAATTCAGAGAATTGACAAGAGAGGAGAGAAAAAGTTGATCCATGATTATTAACTTACCTTACCAGTAAACAAATCAACACTATGTTTTTTTATGACTATAAAAAAGGACGAAGGACAGGATTCAGTCGGTCATGAACTATTTTCCGATCATTATTTTGAAGCAATCACTTTTTAAAGGGCATTATGCTATAAATTTCCAGTCATGTTATTTCTCCAACAATGCGTAAACTGGTATCTCCACTTAAGCTTGTCGCAATTGTGGTGACATGATATGTTCTCTAGCTGCTATTTTATCGTTTCATGAACCTTGCATTCTTCTGACACCACAACTCGGTACTAACGCTAGCTGGAACTTAAGCAGTTTTCTCCTTTCAACATGATGTATCTCTAGTATTAAGACGTTCTTCTACAATCCAGATTAATTATTTCTTGACCACAGTACAAGTTTAATTATTTAACTTGATAAATTTTGATGTGTATCCTCATCTGGGAAACAAAATCATATACAGCACAAGGCGAGCAGCATTCTTCTGCTGTCAGCTCTTTGGAAGCTTTGTCTAAATTACACTCTTGAAGTGTTGTCAGACTCTTAGACAATACAGATCGCAGAAAACCAACTGTGTGCAGTTGTCACTGATGAAGGGGCTTATGCAGCTACAAACGGCAAGGTTTTTCCATTATAAAGATCAACCAGGCCATGTGTATTAGACTCTAATTTGACGCATAACTCATTGGATATTAGGCGTATGCACTCTGAAACAACTATGAGTCACCAACCTAATTAGAATACGTAGCAAATTGCTAGCCAGTTTTCACTAAATTAAAACATATGCAATCGTGTAGGTAAACAGAATACTAAACATCAGGTCCCGAAAACACACTACTGAGTTTACCTTTCCCTGCCGTATAATTCGAGGAGCACTTCCAGTCATATCAACTACAGTAGATGGATCAGCCACTCGAACACCCGCATCAACAACAAAATCAAGTCCCTAACATAACCAAAGCAGAAAAGAGAGAGAGACTCAATCCACCATGTACCCTCTCAACCAAAGAGTGACCACAATAGGACAGGGTACTGACCAACTAAAACACATAGGACACTGAATATAAACATACAGATCTAGGACAAAGAAAAAACATGTACAAAAAAAGGAGCAGACTTTAAAGAATTGAGCATATCCAACCTACGAGTTGCACCAATAACAGATCCATATGTAAGAGACACGTAACACAAAAAGAGAAATACAAAAATTTGTTGGTCTTATGAGAACAGAACGAAAGAGATCCTACTTAGCATTCACAGTCGAGGGTTTTATGTTCCAGCCTTCTAAATACAGGAGTTCCAGGTATGCTGATAGATAAAAAGTCAAATGCAATTACTGTTGTAATGATGGAGCATACAACTCTGATATATTTCTCCAGAAACAATAGCTATTAGTTCCTCTTGATTTCTAAATGCTAAAAAGAAGGGGATGGGGTTGCTTGCAAGTTGCAAGTACCAAAAGCAGACTAAAGCAGCTGAATCGTTAGTGGAACAGTACCTCTGGGCCGTATACATCAGCTATAATGACAGGATCAAGTATCCACTCATTCTCCTTTGGTGACTTGACGCTGAACCACAAACCAATAAGTCATTAAATCAGGATAACTATCATAGGCATGCAAGGCCAAAACAGGAGTGCAACTGTGCAAAAATCAGTTCACTCATTTTCCCTATGCTACGATGTCAGAATACCTGGTGGATATCAGAGGTCCATCCAGCTTTTCTAAGATTGCTTGACAGACAGGATCATCAGGTATACGAACACCAACATTTTTCCTTGAAATATATTTGGAAGTTGTAGTTCCATATCTCGTGCATTGTTTTGGTAGCTGTTTGCTAGCAGTTAAGATGAAAGTGTACTGCCACACAGGCGATTAATAGTTTAGTAGTATATTTCGAGTATCAAGAGATCTACAGGACTACTCACAACTGGGTACAGAAAATGTCAAAGATTGATGAGTCAAACGATTTAAAGGTCACATCATGCAGACCCCACCCACCCCGTGTGGAAAGGATAAAGGAAAAACAAACATTCAGTAAGTCGACGAACAAGGAATGTAAGTAACAAAAGAAATTCTCAGACCACATAGTAACACCTGATGATAAAATTCGACTCTAGGATGTCACTGGACTTCCGACACTCCCGATATACGTATACCAGATATATTAACAATTCATAGAGCATGAATTGGAAAGACTAATTTACAATTTACAGAACATGAATTGTCTGTAAAACACGTGATGCATACTTACAGGACCGGGCAGACAGTGCTTGACTGCTCGAAAAATGTCTGTAAGCCCTTGGCCATTACCACGAGGAAATCCAGTTGTATATGTATCTATGTCACGGAAGGATCGGCATATGATACTGAGCGGCTGCAAAATCACAGAACGTAAAGAAGACAACATAAAGGAGGGTAACAGAGGCAGGGAAGGAAACGGCAAACATAATTAAATCAGGCCCAGCATCCACTGTGTTGCTTTATCTGATGCATAGGTGCAGTTCAGCAACATAAATGCAACTTGCCTTTGAAGGTTCTATCTCTTTTATTCTGGCCAAAAGAAAAAAAATGGACACTGTCATCAAGGGACCCTAGAAAGGAATGTAAAACATGAATTTACATTTAACTAAGAGGTTTATTATCATTTACCTACGAAGACGTTCAATGGCTGAATGACTATTCAGGTCACAAACTATTGCATACCTGTTTGACAGATGTAAAATTTCATTCAGCGTATAAAGACTGCAACTGAGGCTTAAAGTATACTTCTTACTCAAATTGATACTATTGCCATTCATTTTCATATAACACAGCTTCATATTGCAACGAATTAACATGCTATGCTTGCAGTAATAGGAATGTGAGTGCCACTGTTTGGGAATGGCTTCCTGCAGTGTGTCCATTTTACTATCCATGTTATAGAAAAGATCACGTTTTTCTTCCATAGCAGACAAAATTCAACCTCGCTCTCTCTAATCTCACTACAACATTGCATTATTGGATGTAGATGTTTCAAAACTATCAGTGACACCTCATTCCAATTAAGTGAAGTAGGCTTGACGCTAAGCAAGTCTATAATATTTTAAAAAATTAAAGTCAGGCTTTATTATTTAGGAAAAGAATAGAAATGTAAAATATGATTACTTAGTTTGACTGATGAAAGTATGAAAAAAAGGAAAGGAGGAAATCCCAACACCAGATATTATTATGCAAGTCCTGGCGTCTAGTACACCAAAATGATTGAATAGTTAAACAGAAAATTAACTTGGAGATATGTCAACAATTATATTGGCATTTTCTTCTTTTTTGCATAGCCCAACTAGAATCAGATTAGAGGCTTGTCCATAAAGAGAAGTTGTTCAGGTATAAACACAAACTAACAAGTATAATCAATCAAAAGCACAGGAAGAGAAATATAACATACACAGTGTCTGTGGGAATCACTCCAACTGCTCCTCCTTTAAGAAGTTCAACAACTGGATCCAACTTCCAGGAGTCTGAGCCAAATTGATCAACTTGAACATACAGCAATCTATCTTCCTACCACGTTCCGAGTATTAGTACACAAGAAACAAAACGGTAAGCCATCCTTCAAATGTGTTCAGATTCCGCTACAAACAAAATACAGTTCCAAATGGCGGAATGATCATACCGAGTTGCAGTTGGCAATAAAAATTCCACAAGTAGTCGGGAAACTTGCTAACTATTAGCAAGGAGTAGGCATATTAAGGATGAGAAAATCAAACCTTATTTAATCGAGGAGCCGAGTACTTGAGGCGTTTAGGACTTCTCTTAATAACCGCCAAGGATTGGAATCGGCGGGTTTGGGGAGGAACGGCACGGTGGAACAACAGGCGAATGGGGAATGAAGAGAAAGAGCGACGGCATGTGAGAGGCACTGTTCCGGCAACTCCACGGTGTCCCAGTGCATTACCTTCTAGTGGCATCTCTTCCGCACCTAAAATGATCCTTTTCACAATGTGACAAGAGGACTCGAGAAATATTGTTTGTTAGTTGCTGGGCAACTCACAAATTCACTTTTAAACACCCTTCGACATACATTTCCTAGTTTATCCCCAACGCTATTAAATATTTAACACAGGTACCCATTTGTATTTCACATAAAGGCTAAGAATGTGATATAAATGTTAAAAAAGTGACATAAAATTTGATAAAAGTGTAAATATTTTTAGATGTTGACACGGAGATAAAATTAGGTCTAAAAATATATATTCTTACAATTTTTCCTTTCAGATAAAAGTGTAAATATTTTTTAGAGATTGACACAGAGATAAAATTAGGTCTAAAAATGTATATTCTTATAATTTTTCCTTTCAGAAATGATTTTATTATAATTTGCATTTAAGCCTGACATTTGTAAAACAAACAAATGCAGTCGATCTCGTTTTAGAATATTATTTCTTTTAGTTTTGGAAAAGTGATTTTGGTAAAATGATTTTGATCCTGAGGTAGCTCCATAGTGTTAGTGTTAAAAAAAAAGACAAGCATTTTATGTCTCTAAATTTGAGAGGTCTCAATGAGTTATAGATAATTTTTAAAAAATAATATATTAAATAAATATTATTGATAAAGATTATATCATACAAAAAGAAGGAATTTAGAATAAGTTCGGACGAAAAAATTAGTATTAGAATCAATTATTGAATGAAATTAATTATAATTCTTTAACATTTTCATCTCAGAGAGATAGAAGAATAGAATTAGTAAGAAATATATTAATTTATTTTTAAAAAATTTAAACCTCCATTTGATTTTCACCTTAAGACCACTAATATGCTTGAATCGATCCTGATCACAATCCCATCAAAATAAATAAACTATTACAAAAATCAACCACACTTGATTTAATAAGTACCGGCGGAAAAGAATATTGGTTAGGTTTAAAAAAAAAAGGAAGAAATATCAATCAAAATGACCAAGCGGGATGAAGGAAATAAAATTGCAGAAACAGGTCATTAGTACATTTGACGTACATAAATTTATATTTTCACATTATAAAGTTATATCTCACGTCCAAAAAACTTATAACATCTGCTCATTTGAAGGACATATCAACCATTTAAACGGCAAGCAGTGCAATTAAATGTTGCATAACGTGGGAACCTCATTTAGAAAGGGGTTGATATCATGTTTCTAGAAAGAAAATAAAAAGCGAAGTGGAATCGTCTTTTTGAGCTGATTACCTTAAGCCAAAATTAGGCCAATTTCAAGCTTTGAATTTCAAATAGGGGCAGTAGTTAAAACCAATTCAATGCGGCCTAATCTTGAATCATATCCCACATAATCTTGCTTAGAACAAAATATTGATGTGTCACAACCAGCAATTAACGACCGGTGAAACCAGGAAGGTAAATGGCAGAAGTCAAACCAGGAGAGCAGGCACAATATCCTGAAACAGCTCCATGAAATCATTTTATAACAAATATGAATCAAAGCAAAAAACACACACTACTACAAAATCTCTTACACCAGTATATCCTAGCTATATTGCAAGCTTGAATCACCAAAAGTCATGTTTATGCGTGGAAAAACTATGTCATGTATTGTGGCCTAATAAGACTGTATTGTGGCCTTATCTTGGAGGAGGATGAACAGGTGGCGGCACATTAGATTTCGCAAAACCAACCCATGCAACAAGTCCAACAGCAAGTATTACCCATCCAAAAATGTCATACTTCAGATCACTGCTCTTCTTCTTCTTCGTACCCTAAATGCAGGAGCAGACAAACAATGAAATGTTAAGCAAGTCCTTTCGACACTGAAACTTGATTCCATGAAACCAATGAACTTCTTTTTGGAATTTCAATATTTAGAAGGAACAGAACAAGAATGCAAAAAGTGTAAAAGAACTTGTATTAAAAAAAAAAAACAGAACAAAACCACTGAACTGTGACAAAAGCAAATTTTCACATGAAGTTCAAATTTCTCTTTAAATTGGCAGCTTGCACACACCTCAACTAATTTCATGGGATACCTATCACCTCCCACCAAACACAGGTATCACGTAACTCTGTCCATTAAGGCAAGGACAAAAGGAACAAAATTCACCCTAGCATTTTTATCCCTGAGACCTCATGGTTCTCAACCCACTTCAATGAGCCACACCCAAAGTTTTTAATTTTGTAGGTCATATATGGAATTGTGCACTCAGTATGCAATTTGAAAAACAACCCTTACCACATACGAAATGAAAAAGAGTAGGACTTATAAAGAGCCAAAATGAAGTAGCTTGAAGCTGTATACCTTTGTACTTGCTGCTGTAGAAGGTCCTGGTCCCATAGCTTGTTGAATCGGAACTTGTTTGTGAATCTGGGCATGCAACTCGGAAGCCTAAAATAATGTACAAGAACATAATACACAGTAGAATAATAAATAAGTACAACTGTTCTAATAAAAATGAACAGCAGTAAATGAGTAGCACGAATCACCTAGAAGGACATTTACAAACATATAAGCTATATCCATAAACAAAATATAGCACACCATTTATTCCACAAAATAAGATGCAATGAAATCTAAGGTCAAACTTCTTTTCAATCCTTCGTTACCTCAGAAATATGAACCTATGAACTATCCGAAGAATCTAACAGTGTGTTTGTTTAACAGAGAGGAAAAGACCAAACATTGTGATACCCAAACTCATTGTTTAAAAACTATACAACAACATTACCCCAACGCCTCAAAGGTTCCCGCCCATTGCGGGGTAAGGGGGGGTCTGATGTACGCAGCCTGACCCCTATGTTTAAAAACACAGCGCGACTGTTTCCGGATGACCCACGATGAGCGTCGAAGGTTGCATTGACTAACTACTACTTCACAATTGAAAGAAGCGCAGACAGTTTAAAGAGTCATTTTGCTTTATTCCATCA
>JAABOM020000049.1:28501262-28533998 GCA_011800125.2 Solanum clarkiae | reverse complement strand
CTAAATTTTGTCTTTGTTTCTTTTTTTTAATATGTGTGAAATGACCCATCAATTTACTTAATATGAAACAGAGGGAGAGTAAATAATGAGGTAATTTTATTAAACTACCTTTTGAACATAATAAATACATTGTCTTGAAAAATATAATGAGAAAATGACTATAATTAATAATAAAAGTAAAATAGAAACTAAGTGTGAATTATCTTTTCATTTTATAAACTGAACAAATATTATTTAATATTTCAAAATAATATATTATATAACTAAAAATAGACGGAGGTTAAGCAAATTCCTTTTTAGTCCAACCTGAGTGTCCCTATTACTCGACCGATGGCACTAAATTTCAGCGCATGTCACACGTGAGTCACCGAGCCAGTCATCAGAAATTTGAAACGGATATCTCGGTCGCACCAATCTATACGCAACTCCGTATTATTTTTGGAAATAAAAATATATTATGTCATTTATGTGATTAACTTAAAAAGTAAGGGCATCTCAGTTGAAATTGGCTGTATAAATATCCAAAAATCTGTACTCCCTTCTTCTCCGTCGCATCTTCCGGGTCTTCGCAGCCGAAGTGATAAAGGTGGCTTTTTTATTTATTTATTTTTTCACTTTCTTACTCGTTCTACAGTTCTACATCTTTAGATTAGATAAATCCCAGAATATAGGGTTTCTAAGATCTGCTTGTTACTTTTTCTACTAAGCGTTTATTTCGGTCTTATATATTGCTGCATTTTCGTTTAATCTCGGATTCACCGGATCAGGATTGTTTGATTTTGTACGTGTCTTTCAAGTTACTTTGTAGGTTTATATCCATTTTGTTTCTATGATCTCTTTTCTATTGCGAATTTAGTAACTTTATCTAAAATTTTGTAAAACGAAGATGAGTTGTTCGTCTCCGCCTTGATTAGATTATAAATACTGCTAATTGCTATTTATTAAGTTGAGGCATAAACAATTGTCTTTTGAGTACCACAGATTATTAACACCGTATACTCATGTTTTTCAAGTTTTTGTTTATTCCAACAAGCCATATTCTTCTCTTGGTATACTTTTTCTATGGATTTTGATGATTTATTGTTCATGTTGCAATTACCTTGATGTTGATTGTTGAGCAGTAGTAACTAATCTATATCGACAAGAGATCAGGTTGCTCAGATGGTAAGCATCTTCAACCTCAAACCCTAAGTTTGAGGTTTTGAGTTACCAAGAGAGCTAAAAGGTGGGAGCTCCTACTAAGGGGTAAATAAGAAATAAAGATCTATTTCAAGTTAAAATAGTGCTACTTGTGGAGTTAGAAAATTCTTTGTTTTCTCTCTTTTTTCTATCATATGTCCCTATAGATTGAATTCCTATGGTCGATTCACTTTTCATGATTGATGAGTACTGATGAACTTATTTATGCCTCTTTAAAATATTTGCATTCAGATACTGCAACATGGAGAACATGCAGAGCTATTGGCAATTTGGCGACGAGCTTCGAGGACAATCAAAAGCCTCAGAGGATCATAAATGGTCAACCGCTGCTCTGAAATTGGCTGAGCAGATGAAGTACAAGGGTGAACGCAGGAATAACCTCGACCTTTCAAAGAGCTCGGCTGAAATTAGGCCAAGGGGGAATCATATGTATCAGGAAGATAACAAGTGGGAAAGCCTTAACTTCAATATGCTAAATTTGGATAACAAGATGACTGAAAATATGGGCAAGAATCGCATTATGGATAGCATTTACAATGCAAATCCAGTTTATCTTAAGCCCAATTTTAACAGCTTGGGAGATTTGTCTTTAAGCAAGTTCAATGCTAGCAACCATACCAAGGAACCAGTCAAGAATAACAACAACAACATTGAAAGCACCAATGGAAATAACTCTGTTGACAAAAGGTTTAAGACTCTGCCTGCTGCTGAGACACTGCCGAAAAATGAGGTTCTTGGCGGATATATATTTGTTTGTAACAATGACACAATGCAGGAAGACTTAAAGCGCCTGCTCTTTGGTAATAACCTTTTCCCTATCATGTTAAGCATTGTCTCTTTAAGTGTAATATTGCGTTTGGCATTTGATAGCCAGGGATTTTATGCTTTGGTACTAGTTGGATAACCTGCGTGTTGAACCTGCTTGGTTAACAAACAGTGGTTTTATGCTTTTTTATTATAGAAGATAAAAGAGCAACTAGCCAACAATTGAAGAAAATGAATTCTGAATTTGTTACTAGCTCTAAGTAGTAAGTATTCTTCTTCAGAATTGATATCAGCAATCCTCAGTTCCAATCACAACATAGCCAAGTACCGACGAAAGTTAAGATCATTGATAAATAGATGATGACTAGGGAGTAATTCTTCCCAATTGTTATCCCCTGTTCTCAACTCCAATCATTTATTTGCAGGCCTTCCTCCTAGATACAGAGATTCTGTAAGGGCAATAACACCAGGGTTACCCTTGTTCCTATATAATTACACCACTCACCAGTTGCATGGTATCTTTGAGGTTAGTTGCAGAAACTTTTGGCTATATATACTAGTGTGAGTTCAAAACGATGATAAAGCTGTTTTATATTTCTATAGCTAAAGAGTAAATCAATAACAAATATCATGTTGGACATTCCGTACAGATTCACAACGTTGTGTATGATTTTGCTTGCAGTGTGAAGTGTAAGATCTATATTTGTATAAAGACAGCTGCTTCTCCTATTAGATTTTCTTAATTCTGTGGAAATTTTCTTACCTTGTGTTAAGTCTGGTGCCTTGATGTGCTGTATACTTTATTGGGAACCTTATGATTTTGCGGATTTTGGACTGAGCATTAACTTGCTGACCTCTTATTTCTAGCCAAAAATAAGTTCTGATTACTATATGTTGTTAAATATGGCACCACAAGCTTCTTTTTTTAAATAGTGCAAGTCTCGTTACTTCTCCGACTGTGTTTTATGCAATGAGCATAGATGGATTCAGTCCCCTTAAGTCTCCTGCATGGTCCATGACGTTTTCTTTGAACTATCTGGGCAGGCATCGAGTTTTGGAGGTTCCAACATTGATCCAACTGCCTGGGAGGATAAAAAGTGCAAAGGAGAGTCAAGGTTCCCTGCTCAGGTAAGGTTATATGAATTACAGCTTACTTTCTATTGTGGCTTTTTAAGGATCTGTATAGATTTTCTTAGTTTCATGTACTTGATGCATAGGTGAGGATCCGTGTCCGGAAAGTCTGTAATCCTTTGGAGGAAGATGCTTTTAGACCAGTTTTACATCATTATGATGGCCCCAAGTTCCGCCTGGAGCTCTCTGTGCCTGAGGTAAGATGATAATTTACATATAAATTCCATGCACCTTTTATATGCAGACCACAGATTTTTAACCCCCCAAAACCTTATTCGTTTGCAGACTTTGGACTTGCTAGATCTCTGTGAAAAAGCTGGTGTCTAGGTGCTATTTGCTCTGCTAGCGTTCTGTACTAGTAAGCATAAAGGAACTGTAGTCTATGTGAATGTTATAGGTTTGTGGTGCATGTCAGCAGTTTGCTGTCTGTAGATTTTCCATAGCGTAAGCTTTTGGGGTGCAAGTCTGGTTAAGAGGTTGTAAGTTTAGGTTGGCATGTGTCAGCCAAATAAGTGAAATGCTATCTCTGAATTTGTTTGCAGAGTGGCTTCACAGATTTATCTATGTAATCTTACAGTAAACCTGAGACAAGTAAGACTATTATGTAATGGGTCAAGATCAAATGCGTTTCTGTATCTGCAGAGGAACTCTGCTTCATCCAATTTGTATCGTAAGAATTCTCAACATTTATTTCTTTTAGGGTATGCCAGTGCGTATCCACTAAGGAATTTGGTCATTTTGTCATAAAAATATTCTGGTTGATGATTGAAGTGTATCCAGAAACAAGGTCTTGCAGAAACTATGTGGCTTCCTCGGCTCATTATGGAACAACGATATAGTAATGTATGCCCAACCTTGGTTGGGGCTACTAATGGTCCTTAAGCTACTCATATACAGCATGAAAAGCAGTTCTGGGACCATTAACTGTCCCAGCCACGTTTGTTATCGTATTAGTATTGTGAATATGTAGTATGTTCGAGATAACCAGGTACGTTTATCAAAGTAATTATGTTAAACATACTTCCATAGTATTTGATATTGACAGATGGCACAATCTGCAATTTGGTTTTCGCTGTACATTCATAATCACAGGTAGGAAAAAAATTCTCGGACCAGTTTTGCAGGGTAATATTTCTAATCTATAAGAGAGAGTGTAGACTTCTGTCGTGCTCTAATTATCTGAGAAATTAATAAAATGTTGCAGTACTCAACCGAAACATACAACTGCAATACAGAATGTCAGTTGTAGTATCTGGAATTTTTTCTAGAGTCCGAGATCCTCATCAGACCAAGGTTCAAGAGTATTAAACACTATCTTGAGATGGAAAAAAGAGCTCAACAATCTTAAGACCCTCGAACTGAGTCAAATCAAGCAGTTTTATGTTGCCACACCACTTAAAATAAACATATTCTCATCTTGGTTCCTTAACAGAGCGGCATAGCTTGATTGTTCCTGTAGTGATGGTCGTGTCCAGGAGCTTTCTATGATTGTTCCTGTAATGATGGTCGTGGCCAGGAGCAGAAAGCGGGAGTGCACCTTGAAATTCTCACCCAAATATGATTCTCTTTTCAATCAATAAGAGAAATTTATCTGTTGTGGACACACTGCTCACTTGTCTTCAAAAGATCTCCTTTCACATGCTTGTCAATGCCTTGTACTATAGTAGCTGTTTGCAGTAAAAGAATATTGTCATCTGAAATAAAGAAAAGAGAACAACTTGACATTAGACTTCTCTCATTCTCCATGCAGCACTTTTGGAGAAAGGATTTAAAAGGAAAAAGAAGAGGTCAAAAGAACCACCTTGAATATCATTAACATGAATTCTCCACCAGGATTTCAGACAGAATCTAAGAGCATAAAAGGTATTCCTGAGAGAGGTAATACTGCCTGAGGATTGTCAAGAGTCTGCTGGTGTTATGTCACCGTTGGTACTTCCAGCAAGCATATTCAACAAAGATTGAGAATAAAGTGTGAAGGTTCATGTTTCAGGTAAGACTTGCTTTGATGTTCACTTTCCAAATCACTTGGCTATCTAAGGAAACTTCTCCGATGTTCTATTTCTCACAAATGTGATGGCATTCAGGTCCTGAAATGCAGTATTTGTGAAATTTGGAAGTGTGATCCTTCAAATATATTGTTAAGAGTAACTGACTACAAAAAGATTCAAATCTTCCTCATGATGGTTGATGAAAAAGATTTTACAAATAATGAGCAAAATCATATAGCGCCATTTACAAGGCTCCATCCAGGAGTTTTCTTCAAGCTTCCTTCCTTCATCCGCTTCCTTAGTTTTACCACATCCTCCCATCTTTCAGCCTCTGCGTACATATTAGATAAGACAACATAAACTCCATGACTGTTTGGATTCAAAAGCAGAATTTCTTTTACAACACGTTCTGCAATATCTATATTTCCGTGGCTCTGACATGCATGTAATAAGGATCCCCAGATAACCACATCAGCCTTCCAAATCATTCCTCTTATGAGCTGCTCAGCTTCTAGCAATTTCGCATTCCGCCCAAGAATGTCAACCATGCATCCGTAATGCTCAATCTTGGGCTCTATACCGTATGTCTCTTTCATGGAGCGAAATATTCCTTCCCCATAGTCAAACAATCCAGCATGGCAGCATCCTGAGAGAACACCAACAAATGTGATGTCATTTGGCTCCACTTTTTCTTGTTCTAGTTCCTTAAAGAAGTTAATTGCTTCTTTTGCATGTCCATGTACAGCTAATCCACAAATCATTGCATTCCAAGTGGCGATGTTCCTTTCTCTCATACCATTGAAACACTTGTTTGCTTCTACTATGGCACCATTTTTCGCATACATGTTCACTAATGCCGTTCCAAGAATCACTCCTAATTCTATCCCGTTTTCTTCCATGTACGCGTGAATCTGTTCTCCTAATTGCAAACTACCTGACTGGGCACAAGCTGACAACACAGAAGCCAAGGTAGCTCCGTTGGGCGCCATTCCATCCTCAACCATACGCTCAAACAACTGAATAGCTTCACTATACCTATCATTCTGAGCAAACCCACAAATCATTGTCGTCCAAATACTAAAATTTCTCTCAGGAACTTCATCAAACACTTGCCGGGCATCCTTTAATACACGAGAAACAGAATAGGCCCTGATCAAACCATTAACAACGTGTAAATCCAAATCTAACCCAAATTTGATAGCATGGCAATGCACTTGTCTGCTAACATAAATACACGTCATGTTGGAACAAGCTTTCAGTACAAAAGGGAAGGTATGTTTACCAGGAGCGACGCATAGTCTTCGCATCTTCACATAAAGAAGCAAGGCCTGTCGGGGATTTGAGCTACCAGCTTGAGCTCTTATGAGAGTGTTCCACATGAATGAATTAGGTTCATTGATACTGTTGAAAAGCCTTACGGCATAAGAAAGGTTGCCTGATTCTGAGAGAGCAGAGAAGGAGAGTAAGCGGCTGGCGGCATAATTGTCGTGGATACGAGCCCTGATGATCATTTGGGCATGGATTTGCTTGAGTTGGCGCAGTGAAGTACATTGGTCGGCTAGGAGAGAGAGGCGGGGAGCATAGGTGATACTACAGAGGTGCCTGTAACGGACTCCCCTCATCTTCAAGAGTTTCATTTTGGCAGAATCATAATTCAGAACCACCTTTGAAAGAAGTACAAGAAATAATTTGTATTTATTCAATAATTTTTAAAATCACTTATGATGAATAATTAGTGTTTGTACAATAGATAACGAGTTGAAGAATTAACATGGAGGAAGATGTTTGTGTTGTGAACGCCGTGTCTATTCAAAATTGTTGGAACTTGGAAGCTGCGCCCCATAATTTGATGCCACATTGCTATTTTTTAAATATAAACTGAAAATTGATGCATCAAAGTTCAAAATCAACAATGTCTTGAACAAACTGCATGGGAGCTGCACGGCAACAGAGCCGCTTCCAAAAATGTAGCTCAAAATACTGTTTAGAAATTTGTATCATTAAAAAAAATATAAGTAATAAAAACACCATCGAACTTCACATGAATTATTAATTTTATTACTGAACTATTGATATGCTTAAAAACACTCCTCAATTTGGAGAATTAAACTTAAATACACCCTCGAATTTGACACAAATTATTAGTTTCATCTCTAAACTAATGACATACTTAAAAACACCCCTTAATCTGGCGAACTAAGCTTAAATTTCTGTTTGTAAAGCGGAGAGAGTATATAAAATGTATCTAAACATCATTTAACTTTGTAATTTTAAATATATCATATAGAAAATTAAATTTATAGTCACGGGGAAGACATTTCTTTTTAAATAAAAAACAAAAATATAAACAAACTAAAAATAACCTAGTTCATCTGCCAAAATATATTTTTGTTTCATAGAAGATTATTCTATCTATTATTAATTATATATAGGAGTAATAAGTTTATAATAAAAATAAAAATAAAAAAGTGAAAAATTGAGTAGATTGGGACTTTACATATTTCATTGGAGAGTGACTACTTGCTTACAAAGCCAAAAACAATGGGCTGGCCTGACGCCATGTACAAAATCCTTTGTGGCAATCGAGGCGACCTCGACAATAATCCACGTCACCACGCACTGTTTGATTTCCAATTATTTATATGAAATGAATATAATAACCTTTCTTACTAACCTCAACTTCCAATATTTGTACAAATTTCCGTCATCTCTCTCGCAGCTCACACAACACGCCTAGCAGGAAGACGACGGCAAACGAAACTGACTGACAAGTGAGAAATGCCTGGGATCAAAGGGCCCTCCGATTACTCGCGAGAACCCCCTCGCCATCCTGTCCTTAAAATCAATTCCAAGGTTACTCTATATACCTTCATTTTTCCTTTGTTTTTCTCCCACACTCGCTGCAATCAAATTTTGCAATTGCGTGAACCCTAAATTTTTGAGAGTCAGTGGAATTTCTTCTGCTGATACGAGAATTGCGATTATCTTATTTTGTTGTAGGAACCCTTCAATGCTGAGCCAACTCGTTCAGCTTTAATTTCTTCTTATGTCACTCCTGTTGATTTCTTTTACAAGAGAAACCACGGACCCATACCGGTAGTGGATGACATAGAGAGGTTGGCTTGTTTGTTGTAAAATCCTTTCATGGTTTTGTTAACCTTTTAGAGCTTTCTTGCTCATAGTGCTTACCCATTCTCCAGGTATTCCGTTTCTCTGTCTGGTCTTACAGAAAATTCCAAAGAGTTGTTTATGAAGGATATTTGGTGAGGATACTGCGGGACTCCTTTATATCAATACTTCAATCTTCATGCGCCCACTCCTATAATTGATGTATTTTTTGTTTATAAACAACAGGAAGCTTCCAAAATATACTGTTACTGCCACTTTACAGGTAAGTTCTCATTGCTCTGGCTCCAGATCATTGTGTTCGTTGCTGGGAGACAATTGTGGATTGGGAAATAATAAAATTGAAAAAGAAATTTTTGGGCCATATCTTAGAAAATTCTCACGAGGGGAATTTGCACTACTGTTAACTAATTTGTTTAATCCTTCACTAGTGTGCTGGTAACAGAAGAACTGCTATGAGCATGAGTCGAAAGGTGAGAGGAGTTGGTTGGGATATTGCTGCTATAGGAAATGGTAAGTTGATTAAACCTGCAGTGCTTTCATCATTTAAATGCTTGGTCTGATATCCAGTTCTCGTGTACTGCTGTAGAGAACTTGTGAAATAAACTAGATTGGATGGAGAAGTTGCATGTTCAACATTCTTATGCTAGGAAGTTTCCATTTCCATTCATTATCTACGTGTGATCATGTATACACACTCTTCTCTAATTAGTGGAAGACAATTCTAAGATTATTAGAGTGTGCCAAATTTCTGCTAGTGCAATTCTATTTTAGTTGAGACCAGTTGGTACTAACATAAATAGAATTAAAGGAATTTTACACTGTAAATTGACTCCATTGCCTTACACATGCGGTAGTTTTTATCTATGTTTTATTCCACCCTTGGATTGAAAGGAGACCACCATCAAGGCCCCTTTGTAGCTCCCTCGTATTACTATACAAGAGTTGGTAAATGCAATTGCTTTAACTGATTTGTATGGGTTGTTCCCTTTTTCTTCTACCTCTGTGAGGTTTCACTTCCTATATACATTTACATGTCTCACTGCTGCTTTCAAGATTCTTTATAATTTAATTGACTTACTGGTTTGTTTGCTTGTTACTCACTTATTTCGGTAAGTTCTCCTTGAAGTATTTATTGTCTCATGTGAGTATGACTTTGCCCCACTTGTGGGATCCCACTGGGTATGTTGTTGTTGTTGTAAGTGAGTATGACTTTACCATATGTAATTGTAATGTCACTGACCCATGAAATCAATTTTTGAAAGAATTCATTTAAAAAAGAGTTCATTTGAAGAACTTTAATCGAATCTTAGCTTCTACATGATGGGTTTGTTTATTAGTAGCACTTAAAAGATATTTCAAAGAACTTCCTCTAAAAAATCTTAATGAGCTTATATAACACTCCCTCCATCCCAATCTGTGAGGTACCATTTGACTTGACACAAAGTTAAAGTAAGAAAGAAAGTCTTTAAAAATTTGCGGTCTAGAACAAATCTTAGACATTTGTATGACTATAAATCAATTCATTAAGGATAAAAGAGGAATTTTAAGGTTATGTTATTTTAATTATGGAAAGGTACCTTCTCTTTGGGACGGAATCAAAAGGAAAGTGAGCCACATAAATTAGGACAAAGGCAGTATCAACTTGACTAGGTTCATGATTCAGATGCTAAATGTGCCTTATATTATACCTGTATAAAGTATGTCTAGTTGGAATGTTGGATGATAAGCTGCAGTTCTCTAAGAAAAGACTCCTGTTTTTCCATCTTGTTCTTCCTTTATTTCTTTCTCTATTTCTTCTTTTTCATCTTCTTCTTTTTTATCTTCTTCTCCGTCTTTGTTTTTCTGTATTTCCATCCTCTTCTTCTTCTTTATCTAGGTTGGATTCTTGATTTTCATGTTCTTCTCTTTCTCCTTGTTCTGATGCTTGATTTTCATTCTGTCTGTTATGCTCCTGTCCACAGAGCTTACGAAATATTCTGTTTTTGTATTCCTTTGAGAGAGTTAGGGACCTAATGTTAAGAAAAATTTGAGACTGGGGACATTAAATTTAACAACTATATAACATAAGAACTGAACATTGTATTAGAGTAATCCAATTCACTCTACTCTGGTAATATGTGACGTTCCTGCTTAGTCTTCCTCCAAATGATTTTTGGAAAATGTGATATTCTGTGTTATTTTTTCAATATTTGTCCCCTGATACTTCTATAGCAGAGGAGTCACATTAACATTTTAAACCCAATTTAACATAGCTTTTAGAAAGCTCTATACCTAGTAAAAAATATGATGCATGAATTGACATAGATGGAGTAATAAGTTCTGGAACTTGTAATGATTGAGTGAAAGAAGTATAAGAAGTTATGTTTTCTTCCAATTCATCATCCTGTGAATATGGTAAAGAATTTATTAAACCATTTGAATCTATCTGGTAGAAAATATAGAGAGGATTTAATGTTCCCTAATAACAGACTCATCTCTTTTGCTATCTCCATTAGGTGTGATTATTTAATTAGTTTCATTGGTAATGAAAAGAATATCGTTTGGGTCGTGCATCTATGGTAGAAGAGAAGGTTCCATTGCAACTATTATTTACTCAATTCAGGGTTCCTCGTCTCTTCTTTTTTCTTTTAAAAAAATGAATAAAGAAAAGCGGGGGAGGATATGAGGAGAAATGACAAGACATACTGGAGCATAAATTTGGAGGAGATGAACGGAGGCAGGAGTTACTTTTGGTTTTGGTAACTTCCTAACAGTTGTTATGAATTTTAAGTTATACTGCTGCATTGTTTCCTCCACCAGAAATCACTTTTTTAGTTGATATGTTTTAGGAATCTCTTTTTTTTTTAAAAAACATCTTTTTGGTGTAAAATGCTTGTTGATGTTTGGTTTTTATAAAAATTAATAAATTTACATTTAACTGGTTGCATTGTTGTGCATTTCAGCTGTTTGGGGTGGAGCAAAATTGGCAGATGTTCTAGAATTAGTTGGAATACCTTATCTGACATGCATCACACAATCTGGAGGAAAACATGTTGAGTTTGTGAGCATTGACAAGTGTAAGGTGATTATCTTCCTTAATAAAATTGTTATTTCTTTGTTCTCTTTTCTTCTTTTACATTTCTTTATTAGATATATATACGTTGCTGTAAAATTTCCCTGGCTCAGCAACATATTTATGATTCTAGGAGGAAAATGGAGGTCCTTATAAGGCATCAATTCCATTGAGTCAGGCTACAAACCCTGAAGCTGATGTTCTGCTCGCTTATGAAATGAATGGAGAGGTAATACAAATCTTTGTCTTCCATCTTTATTATATATGGTGGTTTACTCGTTTCATCTTTTTGTCTTGTAAATTGATGGTATGTTTTACATTTGATGTTATGGGTGACTTTGGTTTTATATCAGCTTGACTTTTTTCCTTATTTAGCTTTCCCAATAATGTAGTTGCTTTACCTATGTTTGAAAAAAATTACATCTGAAAATGATTCAGTTGGTGTTATCTGTTATGTAAGTTGAAGTATGTCCCTTTAGGCTTTAGCCCCTTCCAACATAATATCCAGATTTCTAACACAAATCAATCAAACAAATTATACTCTAATTTTAGCTTTAAGCCACCCACAGACTGTTCTCTGTATTGCTTCCTATTGTACACTTTAAAAGACAAGTTTCATGTGGGTCTGTATTTTCCCCTGTTAAATATTAAATAGTGCAGTTTTTAAGTTCCTCTACAATTCGTTCAAAGTCAAAACCAAAGATCCTATTTGAAACTGTATGAAAACTATCTTTGTAATTTTGTTTCTATGGTAGAATCTTTGTAATGAGAACGCTAGCATTTTGAATGTCAGCTTGGAAACTTCTGCTTCTGCCCTTCACCCTTGCAATTTCCTTTTAAAACCTGATAAGTTGATAGCTCAATTCGCAATATGCTATACTAACCTTACTGGATTCACGTGTAAAGCCACTTAACAGGGATCATGGCTATCCGCTGCGTGTGGTTGTCCCTGGTGTGATAGGTGCCCGTTCAGTTAAGTGGCTTGATTCCATCAATATCATTGCCGAAGAATGCCAGGTTGCTATTTATGTGTTAGTAACTTCAGAATGAGAAACAAATTTTTCTTAAAAAATTGCTAACACAATATCTGCTGGACAGGGATTCTTTATGCAAAAAGACTACAAGATGTTTCCCCCAACAGTGAACTGGGATAACATCAACTGGTCTACTAGGAGACCGCAGATGGACTTCCCTGTTCAGGTAATTGGTTAAATTTTTCCCTATCAGCATGTTTTCATGGAGGTTCTGTTAGTTTTTTTGTATATAGAGTTATCTATCCTGTAAATTGGTAGACTGGGAATTCAAGATTACAAGTTTGGCTGGCGTTTGGGTCAATAATTTTGAAGTTGTATTAAAAAGTCTTTTCAGTTTTTTGCAGAAACTCTTTTCGATTTTTTGAAGCAAGCACCACCTTGGTCATTTTATTTGGATATAATAACTTGATAAACAGTACTTGTATGAAATTTTTGAGTTGTGGATTGTGTTACCCCAATTTTCTATGTTATGTGGTGTTTGGATAATGAAGAATTCATTATGTTTCCACAAAATACTGAAGCAGCTGTCCATTATGCTTTCATGCTTTTCATGATTTTGCAACTGGCTAAAGGACTACCGCCACTGATTATTCCCAGGTTCCGAACTTGGACATGCTTAGGACCCACTTGGCCTGTAGCTTCACTTGCAAATACTGAAGCAGCATTTGCAAGTTGATGTTTGGCCATGAAGTTTAGGGATCTGTTGATGTTGATTTGCAAGTGAAGTTTTGTTAAATCTTCAATTTCCACTCACAAATCTCAACTGTGCAAACTTTATTTTACAACTTCAACTTCAAATACATCTTTTTCTTAATTTTAACTTATATTATGTTGAGAGAATTCTCTAGTTTCTCTATATATACATACATTACACACCCACAGAGTTCATTAACTTGATAGAAACACTTAGTTGGATACGACAGTTGGATTTAAATGGTTCATGCATGTGTACTAATTTGTTCGACTGAATCTGACAACCGGGGTTATGATTTGCAATAACATTACTCAAAACTTCTCTTTTCCTGTGTAATAAGTATTGATGTCCCTGAGATATGCTGTTACTAGAGTTCTTTACATTATGGTTCTAGAAAGTAGAGAGCATTGTAATTACTTTGAAGATTGTCTATATCATGCTGTTTATCAACATGACTTACAACTTAAAATTTGTCAATTGCTGACAGTTACTTTATACCTTTTCCTGGTTACAGAGCGCAATATGTTCCCTGGAGGATGTGAGTGTTGTAAAGCATGGAAAGGTCAGTTTTAATATGATAAACTTTGTGTTCAAGCATTTCTTCACATTTATCTTATTTCTTCAATGGACACTTTTACATATGCATGAGTAAATGAGTTTGCACTGTCCAGTATCCAAGTAAAAAACAGAGTTGCATGGTTTAGTTATCCAGTCTTGTTTTGTACTGCTGTACATAGACAATCACAGTACTTCATTAGGTTTTTCTAGCTGCTTGTATTTGTTTTCAGATAACCATCAAGGGGTACGCAGTATCAGGAGGTGGGCGTGGCATAGAAAGGGTAGACGTGTCTATAGATGGTGGGAAAACTTGGGAGGAAGCCACCAGATACCAGAGAACTGGCATTCCATATATTGCTGATGATTCAATTAGTGACAGATGGGCATGGGTCTTTTTTGAAGCTGAGGCAAATATTCCACAGAGTGCGGAAATAGTAGTTAAAGCGGTAAGTGAGTAGTTATCTGTAAAATTTGCCTGTTTTCTTAATTCTACTAGGAAAAAGGTTCAACTGTTAACTGCAACAAATTTCTGATGAAATCTATCTTTAGAATGAGATGTTTTCAGGATCAGTTTTAGACTTCAGTGAAGTATTCTTTCTAGTAAAGGACTGCAGTTTTAACATGAAAATGTGCAATGGGACATCTAGCAATCCCAATTAGAAGTTGCTTCCTCATGTTATATTTTACACTGGTAGACATCAGTCTGCCGAATTTCTTGCTCTGTTCTCAGTTGGTATTCTATGTTTAATAGGTGGATATATCTGCAAATGTCCAACCTGAAAGTATAGATTCTGTCTGGAATCTGAGAGGAATCCTGAACACCTCATGGCATCGGGTCCAAGTCCGAGTTGGTCAAGCAAATCTTTAGGCTGTGTTTCATGTGTAGACAGTATTCAGCATCACAAGGTGGTTTGTATCTTCCTAGCTTAAAATGAAAATAAAATGTTCTCTTGATGTTGTCTCAGAATACTAATGGAAATAATGTTAATTTGGAGTGATTGCATCTTTAACAATCAATTGTCTTGGTTTCTTCCCCAGTATCTATTCCTCTCTATATTCCGTCTGTAGTTTGATCTGGAGAAGCTCGTAGTTATTTGTTTGAGTTTGGGGTGACAGAACTGATGAAGTGAAAGCAAGAGAGGTTCCAATCACAGCTGGTTAAAATATTTAGGAAACTGGTTATTACATTCTGCTTTACTTTGCCAGTGGCTAATTTTTCATCAGTTTGGTCTCTTAGTTAGGACAGAGGTGTAGTTCTACTTTGTCTTCCTCGTCAGCTGATGATTGTATCGTCTTGCTGCCTCAACCTCTACGTGGTAGTTTATTCTTTCGCCACAGGTAGCTTGCTTTTCTTCATTTTGAGCATATGCTTGTTTACTGCAGTTTCAAATAGGTTGCGCTATAGAAACACAGAATGAGGTTATAGATTCGTGTCTTTTTAAACGAAACTAATGTGTCAGCCCAAGGTTAAGCCGATGGAGGAGTGTAAATGCCCATCAAACAATATACATGTTTTGGTACGTTTTCTAGGATGCATCGGATAGGTTTGACTACTACTTACCTGGAATTCGATGCACGAATTTGTAAGAGTTACGATTTCATCGTTAAATTGGAATTTTGTGCACCAATAACAGGAAAGTTGAAAGTAGCATTATCTCTCTTAGAATCAACGCAATCGTGATGCAAGTAAATGATTCATGCATACGTACAAGTAGCATTAACTTACTAGGGATTAGATTTAGTTATTACTCTATTATGCTTGTTAGCAATCTCTGATTCTGGTTAGACTAGTTTGTGTGAAATCAAAAATTCTTTATTTAACTTAAGTCTCTTATATTAAAAGTCGCAGTTGCGCCTGCATGTTTCATAAACATGCCTGCCTATCCTTATTCTGTGGTGTTTCACCAATGGCTCAGAGAAGTTAACAACTTTGCCTTTTGGCAATTTTTAACATATATTATATAAATAAAAACATGTAAAAGTTTAGTTGACTTTTGAAATTCTATTCTCGCTAAGTAAATTGGGACATAGAGAGTAATATAATGACGCAAAAATATTATAAATCACAATGATTGACAATTTAAATTATTTTAGTTGGCATTTGAAATTTTATTTGGCTTTGTAGTATGATGGAATAAAGCAAAATGACTCTTTTAACTGTCTACGTTTCTTTCAATTATGAAGTAGCAGTTAGTCAATGCAACTTTCGACGCTCATCATGGGTCATCCGGAAACAGTCGCCCTATGTTTTTAAACATAGGGGTCAGGCTGCGCACATCCGACCCCCCTTACCCTGCAATGGGCGGGAGCCTTTGAGGCATTGGGGTAATGTTGTTGTTGTATTGTTTTAAAACCATATTAGAAGTACAATAAATCAGAGTCCTACCAAATTAATTACGTATTTCCAGACTGCTATTCTACAAAATGAGGCTGACAGAAGAGGGAAAGCAAGCCAAAGGAGTAGCTGTAGACAGCAACAAGATAAAGTCACTGTTTTGTCTTTCCCTACTTCACATGGATAAGTTATGGAGTCAAAAATTGTCTTGTCGATCTCCCTAACCGTTGGATTTATTCCCCGTGAATGAACGTGAATCTTATCTTCATTTAATGCTTCATCGTTATATACTACTTTTGGCCACACACTCTTTGTGGGAGTGGGGCATTGATATTGCCTTAAAAGAAGGTAAACTGTGTGGCTGCATGTACTTTGTCATGGCAAATGTCTCCCATCTGTCAAGTACAACAAAATTAATACGTTACCTCATATGGCAGTTCCTATGTCTACTGGGAACCGACATATAAGATTGAGAAAATCAACCTAACCACGTAATATAATTGTGAATCCCTCGGACTTTTTGTTCAATAGTGTAGTCTTGTGCTTTGAGTTGAGACGTCATTAATTGCAATATTAAATGTTTCGACACCATTCGATTCTTTTCTGCGCAAATTGTTTTCAATGAAACGACATTGTCTAAGCAAAATCTATCAAGTTGGACCGTATCATTGGATGTATATCTAATCGTAGATGCACTTTTACCTAGCCTTAAGAATAAATTATAATATCTCTACTAAAAAATAACCATCACTTTAGCTTTAAAAAAAAAAGATATCACCTTGGAGATTCAACCTGAGACTTATTTCTAATTATATCCTCAATATTAAAGACTGCATAATATCATATCATTATTAATTTTTTTAATTAAATACGGATGACTTCGTAGTTAAATTTTATATTTTTTATATTTCAATGAATTTGAATAAAGTTAAAATAGCACTTGAGCTTGGGGACTTAATCCGGAGGATCTTGAGTTTTGAGAGCCGGACGCCTTATACATAGGAAAGTTGTGTAGAAAATAGTAGTGTTGTTAAAGGGATCGGTCCCTTTCATTTTGATTGCCATCCAAACAAAGAAAATCCCTCCACCTTTTCCTTTCCTTCCCTCCACAAACAAGGTACCAGAACATGCAATGTGGGGCTATTTTATTGTCTCATTGTTTATTTGACTCAGAAATTACCAACGCTTATAAGTTACAACATTTCCAAGAGAAAAATGCGGTAATAAAGAAATATTGCCGCTTGGATATAGCAAAAAATTAAATTCCCTGTATAATAAAATAGTGGGAGGATCAAGTGTCACTTCATGTATTATTCGATGCATGATCAGAATACAATTCAAAAAAATTCATAGTTTACTACATGAAAACAGCCATCACAATGGACAAAATGAGTCTACACGACTATATTCGCATTTAAGTAGTATTTACAATATAACGCTTCAAAAGAAAAGCATATAAGTGAAGACTTAACCACCTACTCGTCTTTTTAATATTCTAAAAGACAGATCAATAACAGCTATTGAATTATTTATGCATGTGTCAATTAACATATTATATATGGACCAAACTAGTTTATTACCTATAGATGTACAAATATACGTCGACAGTTTTCTTTTGTTTAAAAAATTGATAGACATGGTCACCTTCTTCTCCATCTTCACCACATACCCCTTCATTCTTCCATGCTTTTGTCTAATAGGAATTATATATCTAGTTGAACAATTCCATGCCAGACCACCAACTTACCCCATCATAGGTTGCTTGATATCATTTTACAAGAATAGGTATCGTCTACTGGACTGGTACACTAATCTTCTCTCTAAGTCACCAACAAAAACGATCGTGATAGAGAGAATAGGTGCGCGGAGGACCATAGTAACAGCAAATCCACACAACGTAGAGTACATGCTCAAAACCAACTTTGACAATTTTCCTAAAGGCAAGCCGTTTAATGATATTCTTGGTGATTTTCTAGGAAATGGTATATTTAATGTGGATGGAGAAATGTGGTACAAACAGCGCAAGATGGTTAGCCATGAGTTTACCGCGAGGTGTTTGAGAGATTACGTTGTCAATGCCCTCAAAGAAGAGGTGGAGAATAAGTTGTTGCCTATGTTGGAATTAATGGAGGCTGAAAATAGAGCTTTTGACTTGCAAGACCTGTTAAGAAGACTTGGATTTGATGTGGTTTGCAAAGTTTCCCTGGGTTTTGATCCATGTTGCCTTGATGATTCTCTTCCATTTTCGCCTCTGCTAGATGCCTTTGAAAGGGCTTCACATATATCTGCTGGTAGAGGAGCTGCTCCAATATTTGCCATATGGAAGGTGAAAAGATGGCTAAATATTGGATCTGAAAGAGAGCTGAGACTAGCCATTGATCAAATCCATTCATCAGTCGCTAATATCATCCGCGAGAGAAAGATTAAGATCAGAGGAGAAAACCAGCAAGAGATCAATAAAGATCTTCTTTCAAAACTGATATTGGCAGAAAATTTTGATGAGGAGGAAGTCAGGGACATGGTGATAAGCTTCATTATGGCAGGAAGAGACACGACTTCTGCGGCAATGACTTGGTTGTTTTATCTCCTTGCTCTCCATCCTGAGATAGAAAATGAATTAGTTTCCAAGGAGCTAAGGTTTATAGAAGCCGAAATGCTAACAAAGCATGAGATATTGAGAGAGATGAAATTCTTGAAAGCTTGCCTCTGTGAGACAATGAGACTCTATCCACCAGTTGCATGGGATTCAAAACATGCAATTGCTGATGATATTTTGCCAGATGGTACTCGTATCAAAGCTGGCAATAGAGTGACCTACTTCCCCTATGGTATGGGAAGGATGGAAAACTTGTGGGGGAAGGACAGGTTGGAGTTTAAACCCCAGAGATGGATGCAGAATTCAGAAGAAGATGAGGCATCAAATTCCTACAAGTTTCCTGTCTTCCAAGCAGGGCCAAGAGTTTGCCTTGGGAAAGAATTGGCCTTTATCCAAATGAAGTATGTTGTAGCATCAATATTGAAGCGTTTCCAAATCAGACCAGCTTGTTCGGATCCTCCTGTATTTTTGCCCCTCCTAACAGCTCATATGGCTGGTGGTTTTAAGATTTTTGTCCACAAAACCAAATATACATAGATGATCCCTAAGTCTCTTTGCATGGTCTTCACATGCTCCAATGAGTTCTCCTTCCAACAGACGCCAGCATTTTTGCCTCAAAGAATTGAGTTTTATTACAGAGGCTGGGTTTAATTCAAAACAAATTTGGAAGGAGGTATCCAACTAAGGGATGAAATATGTATTGGTTGTACCTCCTAATTAGTGTGAAGAGGCAAACATTGGCGCACATCCTCAAGGACTTTCAACTCTGTCTAAAGATTCTAATAGCCAGACAATTTTTTATTTTATTTTCCCTGTAATCTTTTCTTTTCACTTCGGCCGGAACCAAGAAGCTTGTGTGAAAAAAAAAACTAACTAGACAAGAAAAGAAACAAAGAAATTGAAATCCTTCATAGTCTTTAGGATTTACCAAGAGAAATTTGTTTTAGAAGATAAAAGTGCTTTGTGGCTTATTTTCCGTTACTCTTCAATCCCTTCTTCAAACATATGTTATCCGAGTACTCAAATAAATAATGTGTATAAGGTAATATTTACATAAAACAGAAAGGCATAGCCGCATGCTAAGACTACAATACAAAAAGGGAAGGTACAGATCTCTAACTTTGGTACCAATTGAAGGAATCAAGGAACGGAAAAATATCACATAAAATATACAGTAGATATAAGTCTCCAAGGTTTAAGCACCAACCAGGTGAGAGTTGAAAATCAATCTGATTTCTATTCTTACTAAGTCGTTAAATAAATTTGTTTCTGTACTTTAGAATATACTCTTATATTACAGCTCTCACCAACAGCCTGCTTGTCTTTTTTAATTACTGTATTCTTATCAAATTGAAAGACACATGCGTTATCTTCACGCTACAATATTATTTTCAAGATTTACATTGGCAATTATTGGTTATTAAATTGCAACCAAGCCAGATTGCATAAAATTTTTTTTTTTTTTATTGGTGCAAGAAGTGCAAAGTAGACGTAATTCTTTAGTGACTTATGTAAACTCAGAACTTGTTTAATCCAGATCTGCAACCAAGCCAGATTGCATAAAAAATTCTTTCTTTTTTTTAATTGGTGCAAAAACTGCAAAATAGACGTAATTCTTTATTGACTTATGTAAACTCAGAACTTTATACTGGGTATGTTGTTGTTGTTGTAAACTCAGAACTTGTTTAATCCAGATGTGCAGCCGGATGGGCCACTGACCTTACCAATCTCGAAGCAAATTCCTGGCGGGAGCTAGGAGCATAACTAGATATTTACTTATATGTACTAACTAAATTTTACAAATATCAGTTTCCAATGTAATGTAGGCCATGATGCCCTACTAACTTTTATTGATATCTCTTCTATTTATGGATTGTATTTCCTTCTCCAGCTCCTCGACAAAACACAAATGATGCTGCACAAAAAACTCAATTTGCAGTTGGAAGTGATTTTAAATTTCAACGATTGAAGTGAGATGTATTGCTCGTGCAACAATTTTTTTGTTCTTTCCAAAGGGCTTCCTCATAACTTTTTTGCCGGCAGTAAGAAACGTCATATCCTTTTTCTCTTTAACAAGAACAAGTCTCAGCAGGCTTACAACTATTTCAACAATGATTTAGCTATCGGAAGAAGAAAACAAAAACTGAACAGTTGACATCGACCAATGCTGCAATATACCTAAATTTTCTGGCATATTGGAAATTTCTTCTTGATCTGGATTTGGTAGCTAGCGAATTTACATTCCCTCATGTAGCTGAACATGAAGTGAGAAATCCATGAATCATTTGCTAGCACTCTCGCAAGAAATGTAAAAGTCATGCAACTTACATTATTCTCTGATGTAGTCATTCCTCTGGATCTTAAAGTGCTAAGCTTCCAAACTGTTTGTTCCAGTCCTCGTATGCACCAAGTTCACTCAAAGACACAGAAGGCCTTACCTCTTGTAACGCACTCTCAAAGTCCTATGCAAAACAACATATTAGAAAATTTTGTGATGAGAAAATTAGGGACTAGTATTGAGTAGTTCTGTTCTTTTGTTTTCTCTTACAGAATCTAACTTTCACTGTTTTGGGGTGCCTGCAAAATTACCTGAAGGGTTACTGGCCTCATATCCTCCTTCTTTAGCTTTGTAATTTCGATACCATGCCTGAGAGCTTCCCTCAATGGACCCATGGAAGCATCCTTCACTAAGTTCTTCATGTCAGACCCAGAATACCCTGAAAGTTTAAGCAAAACATGATAAATAAGAAGTCACAAATACAAGGAAAAAAGAAAATAGGAACAATGGACAAAACTGCAGCCTCATCAGATCGATGGGACTTGATGTTTTTGAATGTTAGCAACATGAGTTGTGAATACCTTCTGTAAATGTGCAAATGGAGACAATATCGTCATCTGAAAGCTTAAACAACCCATCCTTCTCCAATAGATTCTTGACAATCCAAGCTCTTGCTTCTGTATTCCAAGAGATATGGTCAACAATACTGGTCACAGCAGTCCACTCCTGATTATTTTTTTTAAAAAAAAAAGAGGCTCTTGCTTGCACCTGAAGAAGGAAGTGGAACATAAAGTCTTTTAGTAAGCCGTCTCCTTGCAGCCTCATCAAGTTCTTGGGGCCTGTTTGTCGCACCTGTTTCCATGAATGATAACATCAAATTTTCTTCTGCAAGTAACTAAGTTAAGGAATTTTCTGTAGTAAAAAGGAATCTGGCAGATTGAAATTTCTCATTTAGTTGCCCAGTATTCAAAAGTACACCTCATGGATTCATCCACAACGCACACCTCTTGGGCAAACAAGGGAACTTTTGACTGGCATGGGTTTGTGACTGGAACTGATTACTTGGTTTTTAAACGGGAATCTGCTTCTCTAAACATGCTGAAGTGTAGAGGAATCCAGAAATCACCTATAAGAAGAATCTGTTCGCTCACATTGTCAAAGCCTTCCATCTCGATCAGAAATTGAGTCTTCAGGCGCCTACTAGATTCGTGTTCACCTTCTGACTTGCGCTGCAACCATGAAAACTCTTATAGTAAGCTCTCTATGTCCCTACTTGGCAACAGTTTATGGAGAAGCAAAGTCCAGCAAAAAGCTAAAAAATATATTCTTAATATGCATGTGTACATGCATGATTGATTCTTGTGCTGCAGCCGTAAGTTTTCAACCACAATGTCACTCCAAAAATTCACTACTATAAATCATTTCTCATATGTTTACTCTTCTGTTTCCATCTGCCCTGATGATTCTAAAATTATTTTTCTGAAAATGCCAAAAGCCCCAAACTGGTAGGGAGTCAAAAGTTGGTATAATATCAATTTATGTGTCAGCTAGCTAAGGATTTGACAAGAGAAATAAAGTCCTTGTCAGAGCATGACTCAACCACAATGCGGATTAAATCCAAGATTTCCATTTGACAGAAAAGGAAGGAAGCAAGCAAGTAGCAGGACATGCTCTTCTTCAAATTATTGCATCCCATTCGGTATGCAGAAAGCATGCACCAAGGAAAAGAGTTCTCTTTACACTGAAGTATCAGAGAGTTACATACCTGAGACAACAGAGAATCTATTTCATCAACGAAAATAACAGCTGGTTGACGGCAACTGGCAACTCCAAAAAGCGCCCTCACCAACTTCTCCCCCTCTCCAATCTACAATCATGAACTCAAAATCATTAGCCAAGATAGTTCCATCCACCTTTAAATAGATATCTAGAACAAGATAGCTGGAACGCAGGTCTCACGCCCTAGATTATAGTGATCCAGATCAAGCAAAATATTAAGTTCACTTAACTACCTGTAATAACTGCAAATAAGACCTAATAAAAACTTCAAATATCATGCACGCTTGCCCAATCCATTACATTTCCTTGTCATTTCTTATCAAATTCCCAGGTGTTGAATTACAGCATCTTGTACAGCTTTACCACTAAACTTCAAATGACTTTGGAGATTTCCAGTTTAATGTTTATTCAATCAGTATTTCATATCACAAACCTAGTTGCTCACCATAAAATTGTAAGCAAGGTAAAATGTTTATGTTGCCTACAAAGAGATTATTATTCCTGTAAGATTTGAGATCAAAGAGATGAATTCATATCTTAAAAACAGTGGCGTCCCCATTACCTTATTTATTGCAATTCATATCGATAGTTAAATATCTTCAGGAAGTTGGGGGTTTCATCCTCCTTCTTTCAAGAAAGGGGATCAAGTAGATTTCAGTTTTTCATATAATAATATACATAAACAATAATATGACATACCCACTTGCTTGTCAAAGAGCTGGCAGATATGTAAAAGAAGGTTGCTTTTGCCTCGCCAGCAATAGCTTTCCCTATCATTGTTTTGCCAGTTCCCTAAAGCATGAGAGATTCATAAGTTCACAGGAAACTGCTTCTTCTAAACCTGTCTTGTCCAGGTGGACTAAGAACTTACTGGTGGACCAAACAGAAGAAGACCTCGTCCTGGAGATCGGCAGCCTTTGAATATGTCTGGACGTAATAATGGCCAGATGACCATCTCAGTCACACATTTTTTAGCATGTTCCAGGCCAGCAATGTCATTCCATCGCACATTCGGATCTCGATGCATAATCTCATTGCTGATATGCTCAATAAGTCGAGGCTCTATATTCCTCAATTTCTCAGGAAGCTCACCATCAGGACCAACTAACATTTCCAAACTGAATGGCACAGAATATGAAGATTTAGGACAACCATTTCGCATTATGAGACACCTTTATAGATCATCTTGTGATCATCTTTTGTAAAATGGACTCAGCTAAAATAACTTGAATTAAACAGCATAGTTAGCTCAAAGTAGACCTCTACTAAGACAAAACAAGTAAAAAGTCAACTAACCATCTCTTTGTTGAATCATCTAAAGTATCTTCTCCTTTCCCAGCATTACGTGAAGTAACATTGCCTACATTATTCCCACTACCTCTGATAGGAGGAACGAAATTGCCCCGTATTCCACGGCGTGGAAAACCATAGGACCTGACTCCACAGCCTTTGTTCATCAAGGTATTATCGTTTTGCGGGGAGATTGAAGCACTTGGTGATCTGCCCAACCCTCGCCTCTGTCTTGTGTCCATTTCCTACAGCATGAAATGATCAGATTGGACACAGACACAAAACAAAAGATTTACAAATCTGAGAAGTTTCAAGAGTGGCAGTCCCTTGGGTTTAGGGAGTTGATCAACTGTCTTCTTCTATCAAAATCTAGGTGCATAAAATTCTCTTCTTTTACACCAATCTTCATAGTTGCTATTAAAATACATTCTTCTTACTCTTAATCTAAAATTTGACCTTATATAACATACAAAGTTTCTGATAAATAGGAAAATCATTAGTGCATTGCATTTACTCATTCCCTCCCCGGGGAATGGTCCACCTGAGTCCTTATGGGTTTTAAATTAGGGAATCAAGAACTGTTAATCAGACCCTTATGTTTGTTGATTGGACTTCCATATAACATTTTTTTGGATTAACAATAAGAGAAAAATAAAGAACAATGTGTACGAAAATAAGTTGGTAATCAGACAAGGAATTCTTTTTCTGTGCATTAAAGCAAACAAGTCAGAGAGTCTTGCTTAGACAAAATAACAGCCTAAAATATACTCCCTCCATTCCTTTTTAGTTGTCATAGTTTCCTTTTTGATAGTCAAACAAAATAATTTTAACTAATATTTTAACATGTATTTTTTCATCATATTGATATGAAAAAAATTACAATTTATAATACTTTTCGTATAGTTTTTGAATATTCAAATTTTTATTAAAAATATGAATTAATACAATCTAATTTGAGAGAGACAGTCAACCATCTCTTCTCACATTGCAAGTGGACAAACCAACTTTGGCAGATGTTCACCACCATGAGGAAGATCACATGGGTGAAGTCAGGGAGGATCAAAGAGGTCTTGAAGATGGAATTGCAGGAAGAAAGGAGGAGAGATGGAAAATTGTCCCATCTTAGTATATGGTGGACAGTTTGTCTAGAAAGGAAGCAGAGATGTTTTGTCAGAAAACAAAGCTGCATCCAGAGATTTAAGTTTAATTGTTTATCTTTGTATTCTTTTTGGTGTAAACAGGTATCCTTAGACAATTCGGCGGCAATTAGTACTAGTATAAATTGGTTGTAAGTGAATATGATTAGGGGACTATGTAACTACAAACCTCTTGGACAGATACTAGTGGTAGTATACCTGTGCATATATAGAGTAATTGTTACCTTTCTCAAAAAAAAAAAAAATTAGTTTTGAAAGTTAGTCAAATTGACTCTCCAAAAGCGCAACATGACAACTAAAAAAGAATTGAGAGAGTATTGTTTCAGAAAGTTGTAGGCTTGTAGCTGTGATAACATATGTAACTCAACATTCAAGAAGCTTCCACAAGAATTGAAAGAGGTACCAGTTTTGTTCTAGCAGTGACAAATCCATTTGGAGAAGCATCAACATCAGCTTCTTCAGTACATAATGGGGATGAAATGCTTTCATCTCTAGAGCTACTGCTGTCCCTGTGAAACCGTCTTGTTTTGGAACCATTGACACAGGTTCTTTCTTCCTCTTCATCTTTAAAGTCCACAGCTTGATGCTTTGGGTAGCTATGCTTTGAGTGAAATCTATCAACAGGGAGAGCCTCTGGGCTACTATCATTTGCAAAGCTTCTATTTTTTATCAAGGAGAAATCTCTTGGACTAGTGTATGCAGGTGTATTTGAGGCCCGGCTACTCACATTGGCATGTCTGTTTAATTGATTTCCCTGCAAGATAATACACTTCAAATGACTTCACGTATTCTCAAACGATCACTCTTTATGCACAGCAATGGAAAGTAACTTGAATAAAGTTCTTATAGATGCAGTGAATTCAAGAGAAAGGGAAAAACAAACCCAAAAAAACAAACATGTAAATAGGATTCTCAGTGCTGGTGATAGAAAAGAAACAGGAAATAAAAAAAATTATTTAGTCCACACACCTGTTCACCTGTAACTGTTCCTCCATGTTGCTGAAAAAGAGAAAGAAAGTACTTAGACTGCTTAATCTTCTCAATGTCAATATCTTTTTCTTGGGTAAATATGCAGCCTGGATCTCTCCCTGCTTGTTCAAAGGCGTGGCTGAAGATATATAGCTAAGATCAGCAACTTCAACATGTAAGAACATATTGATTTATCAAATTATCTATATTGCTAATATGGGAGAATCGTGAAATGTTGTACAAAAATGATTCTTACAGGTTCTAAATTGTACCCAAAATAAAAAATAAAAAAATAACAAACCAAGTACAGGTTCTAAACTGTAAAAAGGAAAAACAACACCAAGGAAATACTTGTACTATTCTGTTTGTCCTCGAGCTGTGAGAAAAGAATGAATGATGCAATTGGATTAAGGTGTCCTTTTCTGAGGATTGATAGTTCACTGAAGTAAAATCACAATATAACTCAATTAACTCTTTATTTAGAATGATGAGTCAATTTACTGTTGGTTCATTTGACAAAGGATGACTTTTAAAATGGAAGAGAATAAAGGGAAAAAAGTATCACGGCATTGTTGATGTTTTCTCCTCAATTTTACTAAACCACGCTGATATTTTTCAAAAGTTTTTGCATGTCTAGCAAAAAATTCTATCAAAAGGAAAAATAAAATGATGTCATTCTTCATTTTTTGCCTCAATTTTACTGAACCTTGCTGATATTTCTAAAGTTTTTCCAAGGCTAACAGAAAATTCAATTAAAAAAACATAAAATAAAATCATTCTTCATGTTTTTGCCTCATTTTACTAAACCGTGTTGATATTTCAAAAGTTTTTGCAAGACTAACAGAAAACTAGATTAACAGGAAAAATAGATCATATCATTGTTCGTGTTTTCTCCTAGATTTTACTAAACCGCACTGTTATTTCAAAATTTTTTGCAAGGCTAACAGAAAAATCGATTAAAGTTAGCTCAAAAGAAACACGTATGTCTAATGCAGATTTTCTAAAATCTCTAAAAGGGCATATACGCCTGAGATGAGAACTAAATTGCATCAAAAAGCCAAATAGAGCAAAATACTTTTTGGTCAGAAATAAGCTTCCAAATTGAAGCATTCATTTTAGTCAATATTCTCAAAGTAGCTTAGAGTGAAGGAAAACATCTAGCCTATATAATACAAATACTGCAGTCCGCCCAAATGAATGACGGAGGTACGAAATTCGGCGCATCTAATTCATCATTGTAATTCGGACATCAATTTGTGAATATCTTTTAACCAGAGTTTATAGAAATTACGGAAACATAAGTTGCATTTTGCATAATTAAAATAGAAACAAAGTGTACCGATCGGATTCAGTAATGAGGGAGCGTCGAGCAGAATCAAAATTTGACAGGGCTTCACGACGAATAGGACGAATGAAGGCCTCGTCGACCTCTGAATGAGAATGGGAATCGAGGAAGCCGATGAGTCCTAGTCCAAGTACTGTTGCGGAACTGAAATCCTTCCTTTTGAGAGCTACTTCTGCTCCAAATAGCATAGCGTGAAGCCTCTTGATGTTCGTGTCAACTTCTTTCCTCCATGATACTTCCGATTTTTCGTCCTCCATTTTCTCCGATTTCGAACTCGGTCCCGTGTTTTTGCTGCTGTCTTTTCCCGCCATTTTCCCTCCTCGTATTTTATAAAGATATTTTTAGTTGCGAAGAAGACCCTGATGTTTCTCTACGTATACACAGGCCTCTTAACTTCTGGGAATTTTTAGAAAGTCCTACCACTTTTTTCTTTCATTAACATAATTTTCATTTATAAAGTGTTATAATCATCTCTTAGATCTTTGCTTATTTATGATTACTAAGTCGTTCTTCATTTCTAAAAATTTCTACTCTTGTTGTAATTTTTTTCTTTCATTAATATAATTATCATTTATAAATTGTTAGAACTATCTCTTGGATTTAAACTTAATTATGTCTACTTAATCATTCTTTTTGTTTTTTTTTTTTAAATTATGAGACTTGTATCTATGTGTATTTGAAGCATTAGTGTTGACATGAAACCTGCCACTTTACATCATGGAAAACTTGAAGTATTAGAATGTGAAAATCATTTTCATCCTCCAGTTTTGCTTTAAGAATTAAATTATTTTTTCTATTTTGAATAATAATTAAATTCCTCCTTTATCCTAATTAAATTTTTGATATATTTATTATATCATTTTATCATCAATTTTCTTTGACTTCTCTAAAAATTATGATATTTCATTTTTCTTGATTTCATGTAACAAATTTTTCATAAAAGTATAAATATTCTCTCTTAAACCAAAAACAAAGGTGAGAAATACTAATTAAACATATAAGCTAATGATGTTCTACAATGAAGTAAATTAGTATAATAATAAAATTGAGTTGTTTTTGTTTTAATTCTTTCTAACAATTTCGAAAATAGCAACCTAACTACTTCTCTTTCCTGAAAATGCATTAATTGCTCATACTTTTTACACTATACCTCCAGTCCTCCACTAATGAGCTTCAATAATAATAATGATAATAATAATAATGGAGAAGGTATATATTTAGATAAATAAATAGTAAAAAAAAGAAAGAGAAAAAAAAAAAAGAAAACGAAAGTAAAAAGAAAAATAGGCAACTCACTCACAAAAAGAGTAAAACACACAATAAGAGAAAAATAGAAAGAAAAAGAAAGAATAATAGTAACAAAGAAAATAACAAAAATAACATATCCAGTGGAATTCTATAAGTGAAGTTTGGCGAGGGCAAAATGAACACAGACCTCATCACTATCTCATAGAGATAGAGAAACTATTTTCGAAAAACTCTCATCTAAAAGAATAAAGCCCCTTAAGTAGAAGATACCAGATATGAAAAAAAGGAATAGAAAAAGGAGAATTACTAATAATGAAAACCTAATAATAGTTTGTATAGAACTAATAATTACAACATAAGATGTAAAGACATCAATACTCCTAGTAATCTACTATATCATATATCGACCTACCCCTACTAGTCTATTAGCCCTCTACCCTAACACGTGACCTCCACTCTTTTCTATCCGAAGTTATGTCCTCGGTGAGATGAAGTTTCGCCATCTCTTGTCTGATCACTTCCCCCCAATACTTCTCCAGTTATGTCCTCGGTGAGATGAAATTTCGCCATCTCTTGTCTAATCACTTCCCCCCAATACTTCTCCAGTCTACCTATACCACTCTGCACAACTTCTAAATCCAAATCTCGCACCTCCTAACAGAAGCATCAGTATTCCTTCTCTGCACATGTCCAAACCAATGTAGTCTCGCTTCCCTCATCTTGTCAGCCTCAGGGGCCACTTCTGACTTCTCATGGATGATCTAATTTCTAATCCTATCACTCATGATATGTCCACACATTCATCTCAATATCTTCACATCCGCAATCTGCCTCTTCTGAACATGTGAATTTTTAATTGGTCAACACTCCATCCCATGTAGTAAAAATTGTCTAACCACTATTTTGTAAAACTTGTCTTTAAGCTTAGGTGATATCTTTTTATCACACAATATTCTAGAAACAAACCTCCATGTCGTTCATGCTACCCCAATACAATGTGAAATATCATTGTCAATATCGCTATTACTCTGGATAATAGATCCAAGATATTTAAAACTCTCTCTCTTTGAAATAGGTTGAGTAACAAGCTAAAATCAATACAACGCAAATATATTAATATCAAATCAAGTCAAGTCAAATTATTATTGAATATTTATTTTTTTCAGATCAACTCAATTTACAGGTTGATTTCATTCACTCCCATCTCTAATGATCCAGTTAATATGGACCAGAGGAATCTTACATTATTCGTGCTTACTAAGAGTCAAGTTGATTTAATCTAAATAATATTAGGATATTTGCAAATAATTTGATTTTCACGACAGTAAGGCTTAGGAGGATAATGTGATTTCACTATGTTGTAACTCCACATTTATTTCTTTCCATTTCTTTTAATTAATAATATTATTTTTTTTGGGGCCTAAATCACCACCTCTTTCTTTCTCCTATTCAAGTGAGAATTAAATGCCAATCTCAAAATTCCAGATCTCTTCTTGGCTCTTCACTGCTATGAGGTAGCTTTCTTCTATTACTTTCCCGTTGAATGATCTAGCTTTCTACAGTAGCGTCTTCTGGTTTTTATGTTGTTGTATACTGTGGATTGATTATGATCTGTTTGATTTGAAATGCATATCTTCGACATTACTACTAATGAGACTTCTGCTTTTCCTTCGCCATTATTTTAAATGATTAAAGGGTTTGTTTTCTCATGCTTAATGGGTTATGCTTGTTTGTATTAAAGGCAGTGAGTGCTTTGAAATGTTCGATATTCAAGTGAGGTATCGTAGAGGGAAAAGTCCCTATAATACGTAAAGTAATCAAAGTGACAAAAAACAAAGACAAGTAAATCATATCATGTTATTACTCCTATCCACGACCTTACAAGGCTTCATTTGAATATCTTAAGATCAAACTGATTTCAGGTATAATAACAATGACAGAAAATACAGAGGTACAATGATGAAGTCTGATTTTCTTGTGAGAGTGGGTAGGTCTTAACTTAATTCTGTTGTTCGTTTGAGAGCTCTTCTATTTATAGGACTGAGGTCTTTTGGAGGCCAAAACCAATTGGAATCTCCATTGAGAATAAGTGGGTATCTAATTGACAACTGCCGTGCATATATGCAGCCCAACTAACGCGTGGGTGGTTGAGGAGTCCGTGAGACTCTCAATTCTGTCTCTATGAGGCAATCATCGATTAAATGAGTTTACTATGGGTTGGATGCATGGAAGTCTACGTCAGGGAAGGTTGTTCACACACACACCCAAATTATAGGAGGTCTGAGAAAGGTTGTGTGGTCATCGTCAACAACAACATACTCAGTGAGATCCCACAAATAGGGTTTAGGGAGGGTGGGTGTAAGCAGACCTTACTCCTACCTTTGTGGGGGTAGAGAGATGGTTTTTGAAAGACCCGTGGCTCAAAAAAGTGATTTTTGAAATAGGTTTGAGAAATACAAGAGTGAAGAAGATGTGATGAAAATAACTAATGGAAGAAAAGTAATGACAACAAATGAAACATAATCAAAGTAAAAGAAATAACAATAGTAGTTAAAATTGGAGAATAAGATAATAAAAGAGTAGTAATGATAATATGATAAGGAGAAGAGGAAGCAAATAAGGTGTTCTAAGCTAGATTCATGCTCTCTCCTCAAAGAGAGGGAAATCTCTCAATTGCCTACTAGCCTTCTGCGCTAATCTTTCACCTCCATGCTCTCCTATTTAGGGTCATGTCCTCGGTCAGCTAAAGATGTGTCATATCTTGTATAATACTCCTCCTTAATTCAATTGTTCATGCGCTCGTATTAGACTGCTCGTATCAGGAGTTGGTCATTTGGAGGCAGAGACATGTTGAACCTCGTGATCAAACGGTGTTTGTCCTGGGCGGTGTGGCGCATGTGCTATTTTTGCCCCCTACTGGTACTTTCTTAATGCACTGTATAATTCCTCCATGATCTGCCATTCCCAGTGAAACTAGGGAAAGAGCTTCAAGGTTATTGGCCTCAATCAATTACTAACTGCTGGGCTTAGTGCTTTCTAGAATGTTATATCTCGAGGAGTTGTATAAGATACTAGTGCGTGCACTTAATAATAATAATTTTTTATAAGATACTAGTGCGTGCACTTAATAATAATAATTTTTTATAAGATACTAGTGCGTGCACTTAATAATAATAATTTTTTCTTCTTTTAATGTAGCTTAACTTCTCTCCCCTAGTGAAACTGTAATTACCTCTCTGACCCTTTGGTGCTGAGCTTTTGTTTATGTACAAATTGTTACCTATTCTTAAAAAAAAAAAAAAAATTCCCTAGAGGAAAAACTGCTTCTGTTGTTCTCACAAACGTTTTTCCTTTGTTGCCACACACTTCAGATTTCCAAAAGAAAGTGCTTTTGACTTCCCAAACACTTGGCCAAAAAAAAAAAAAAAGAATATTGATAGGGTCTTAGTGCTGTATATATAATCAATAATTTAGATATGAGATCTTGAATTTGTTAGACTTTTTAGTTGGTTTGTATATGCTTCTCTAATGAATGTTCAATGATTTTGGTGACTTTGTAAATCAATACTCATTGGATCATCGAATTTGCAACTCCTTGACATCTCCCTCTCCCATGACTAGTGCAACTTTTAATCATAAAATGTGTAGTACTTTTTCACTTAATCAGTAATATTAACCCCATAAGATTAAGAAAATGCATAACAGCTAAGATGTTTTCATTACATAGCAGCAAATAAGCAAATAATCCCTCGCTGCAAAGTTCCATATTCAAATTGCTATACATTTTCAATTTAAAATATATTAACTATCCATTTTGCACTTGCTTAATTATTTTGCATAAGTTGAATGTAACTTATCTTGAACTTGTTGGATGACTTGGATCACCTAATTAGCAACCCCTTGACATCTCCCTCTCCATAACTAATACACTTTTGATGTTAAAATGTGTACTAGTTTTCTACTTAAATCAGTAATATTTAACGCCATAAGATTAATAAAAAGTATTTTATACCCAAGATATTTTTGTTAGAGAGCACCAAATAATCTCTCTGCGAAGTTCCGTATTCAAATTGCTATACGTTTTCAATTGAAAATATATTAACTATCCATTCTGAACTCCCTTAGTTATTTTGGATAGTTGAATGTACATATATAATACAGATCCATTTTAGTACAAAACTATGTTTA
>JAABOM020000049.1:28473018-28501162 GCA_011800125.2 Solanum clarkiae | reverse complement strand
CTTTCAGATTGTATAAAGAGGATAAATGGTGGGTCTACCTTGAACAAGGATCTTGTTTCAATTTCATCAATAATGTATGAGATCAGAAAATACTCGAGGACTTTCTAGGACATTTTTCTCTTCTAGAGTCTGTATTTACGTATAAAGGCATCTCAATTGACCATCAACATTGTTATCTAACTGACGTATTGTAAGATTGTATGTGTTTCAGTGACATCTTCTGCAACTTATGTGTGTTAATCTTTATGATATTCTTGTTTGAGCATAATATATAAATTGAATTCTAAATTTGGCTTCAAATTTTAACTTCAACCTTGAACTTTTATAATGTACAAGTAGACAATTATCCAAAGTCCCTCGTGTAGCTGAACATGAAAGTGAGAAATCCATGAATCATCTTGTAACGCACTCTCAAAGTCCTATGCAAAACAATATTTTGTGTTGAGAAAATTAGGGACTAGTATTGAGTACTTTTCTTTTGAAGGGTTACTGGCCTCATATCCTCCTTCTTTAGCTTTGTAATTTCAATACCATGCCTCAGAGCTTCCCTCAATGGACCCATGGAAGCATCCTTCACTAAGTTCTTCATGTCAGGAAGCGTTTTTCCCTAATGGGCCCTATGCGACGTGAATTTGGATAGTCAGAATTGCTATAATCTCTGTTACAATCTCTGTCTTCTAGGTGATCACTTTGTGGTCATTGAATAAATCCTTTACCGTGTGATAACGTGTAAATCATAAAGGAAATGTCAATAGTATTATACAAACTCCATGCGATATACTCGACTTAAAAGGCATTGGAAGAAGATCAATCTCAAATTATTTTAATTGAAAGATATATTGGACCCCTAAACTATTTCACTTGTCAAGAGAAGAAAGAAAAAAAAGGTTCTTTCTACTGTTTCAAAATTAATTGTCTGCCAATACAAGTAAAACGGAAAGAAACTCACATGTGCTTCCTAAAAGAGAATAAACTTTTCCCCCCTTTCCTTAGTAGAATTCCTCCATTGATATTCTCAGTATAAGGAATCCAAGAATATGTATCTTTACTTCAAAAAGGAAGATGACAAAATATTAAGTACTTTTTATATTTTATTTAATGAAATAACATTTAAATTCCAATATCTATGAAAATTTTAAAATGATAATACATCCATTAATTTATATCGATAGAAGTCAAAAATCATTCATTAATACGTTCTTATAAATTAAACTACAAAACATATACTTAAAAGAATAAAAGTATCATCAAAAGATGTGGTACAGTGGATGAGACTGCTTAGATTTGGAGTTTGAGCCCTAAGGTCTCGAGTTCGAGTCCTAAATATAGAAAAATCCTTCATAGAAAGTGCTTCCTCCGAATAAGTCATATGCGGGGCGAATCTGGAGTAGTGAGCGAATCTGGATTAGTCGGGCTCTGATGAGGACATCGAATATCGAATAGGCACTAGATAGGGAACCATGCATCATCCACGAAGCACAATTTGATACGAGGAAGAAGACATAATTATAAAAATTAAGATAAATTTATATCATATTTCGATAAAATAAAATTACGAAAAAACTTATATTATAAAGTTATTTTTATCAAAAGAGGCATACACAATGTGTGATTTACTTGTGCAAATTTTCACTTTAGCCTTGAGGAACAAGCTCCAATGAACACTTTACAGTAGTTCCATTGTTGGCTCCTTTCATAATCAATCCCCAAATTCCTATCTGGATTAGGCTAATCCATTTTAGAACAATTAAAAAGTGTTCTAATCTCATCTTCATCTTTCTTGTTAAGGAGAAAAGGGTTGAATTTTTTTCTGTTCCTTTCAGTTCACAGAGAAAGAATCAGGAAATTCAATCGGGTCATTGCTGATGCCCGGTTCCAAATCCAAAACCCTAAGCGCTTTGTTCCGTTCAGCCACTAAATTGTCAAAGCAATGGAAACCTGTTTCCGCTTCAACTTCAGCCCAAGATATTGCCCTAAAACACCATGTATCACCTAATGATTCTTCCAAGTCTCTCAGTGAAATAGCTGCTGAAACTTCCGATTTTAGCTCAGCTGCTGACTATGGTAACCACATTTTCCATTTCTTATTTTCTTAAATGTTGTTGATTTTCGTATTTGAGCTTAGGGTTTATGGAAACAGTGTGGGTATACTCCCAACTGCTCAGACCCCACTTGTGAAATTAGATTGAATATGTTATAATTTAGGTTAGATAATACCTATTAGTTGAGTGACAATATGAGAAATCTAGTTCATTGTTATAAAGGCAAAAGGAGAAACACTTGGAATTGTTTAATTATTTTATGTTTTGTTTTTGGTTTGCTTGTTTGTGCAGGAGAATCAGCAAACCTGCTGTCAAGAGAAATATCGTCGATACTCTGTGGTATGCTCTTCTTTTTCCCCCTTTTTCGGGTTGAGTTAATTTGATTAATCAGGTGCGTCCTTAATAGTTTGTGTTGTAAGAGTTGTTTGGTTCAAAGCACGGATAAATCCCTGAAATTGATTATAACCAGGATAGATAGTCCCACTTAATCTCATGATTTTGGTATAAATTTTATCCTAGTTTTAGCTTATACCCACAAGCGTCACAAACAAACACCGAATGCATTTATAAGCGAAGAGTTGCTGAACTTAAACCCCCTAATGCTTGTAAGCATGGACCCCAAGTGACAAGAGGAGTTTTCCGGATGGTAAGCACCCTCTTCACTTCAAACTTGAAGGTTGTGATTTCAAGTCACCTAGGGAGCAAAAAGGTGGGAGATCCTGGGGAGGGGTTAAAAAAAAAGGATTCTAAGTCTTAGTTAAAATCTTAGAAAGACAACAAACTTACGCTGGAGTGGTTTTTCTTAAAAAGAAAATTACATTCTCTTGGTTTATTCTTTTATTGACTCTTAGATTGTTTCTTTTTGAACTTTGGTGTATTGCATGTTCAAACTAGAGATCGGTCATGTCTGCTAAGTGGCTTGGAAACTGTATATTCTTTTTACAAGAATGTAATTAGATGTGAGCAAAGAATGCACGACTAAAAAAATATCTATTTATTTTTTCGTCTGTTGTCTGTATGCATTTTCCTTAACAGACCATTTATCTACATATTCTTCTGATTTTCTTTTATTATAGGTGATTTTGATTCTTATTTGAGCGATTCAGAAGCGAATAATAATGGAAGTTGCTTGGAAAATGTATTGAATGTACCATGGTTATCAAATGTACCAAAATGCAACACGTCATTGCGGCGGAAAGAAATAGCACGAGAAAGGAAGGAAAAGTGGACCTTCAAGAGTACTCAAATAAGTCGTTTCCACCAGTTGGTTAAACAATGTGCCTGCAAATTGGGGGCTGATACTACCATTAAAGTGTTTGGTAAATTGGGAAGAGAAACTGGGCGGAAAGAATATAATGCTCTAATAAGACTCTGTATGGAGAAGGCCAGAGAAAGTAATGATGAAGAGGTGTCGTTGAAGCAGCTTTCAAAGGCTTATCAACTTCTTAAATCAATGAAGGAACAGGGTTTCCAAGTAGAAGAGGACAGCTATGGTCCAATTCTTATGTATTTTATTGATTTTGGCATGGTACAGGAGTTTGATTTTTATTGTGAGCTCATTATGGATGGCAATGCTGATTCACTTCCAAGATTAGCTTACTATGAGATGTTGCTTTGGACTAAAGTTGAAAATAAAGATAAAATAGAAGAACTCCTCTACTACCTTTCTCTTTATGATGGTGCTGATAAATCTGCCTTTCAAGGTTTGCAATTTACTGTAGATATGCCCTTATTACTATTTTAGTTTGTACACTTCAATTGGTTGATTCTGCTGGATATTAGAAGTTACTTGTGGTACCTTGCACTTAATGATTAGTGATTAAAATGATTTGAGTTGCATGTCTCTTTTTTCATGTTTGCTGTACATTATGTTTATAATGCGTTTGCAAATTGTTGATGAATTTAGAGTCCGTCTTTGCAGTGAGGTGACATCATAGAATCTTACAAATCATTCTTAAATACATTTCATGATAGGTTTTGGCAGAGGCTTTCTCTGCAATAATGGCATATTTTAGAATTCACAATGTTGAACATGTTGCAGAAAACTATCTCTTAGCGCTGTGCGAAAGTGATCGAGTTAAGGATTTTGAGAGGCTTCTACGAACTATTGACATAACAAAAGTTATATCTACTGATTTTGTCACAAATATCTTCAAGTTCTTGGGGAAGTTGCTATTGGAGTCCTCCGCAAAGATGTTTCTTCAGGAGTTGGTAGCCATAGGTACACTCGTCACCTTATTTTTATTTAGAGGCACCTATACAGTTGATTTAACAATCACTGGCATCATCTTATTGTTTAACTCATAGTGTGACCTCTATGTCGGACTTGTCCCACTACATCTTAAAAAGGATTATTATCTAATTCTGTGAACATATATTGCTATACAGTTTTCTCAGAGAACTGAATTAATTACTGTGTAGGGAAAATGTTGCGAGTATTGGCATCAGTTACAAGAAACTGAAGATTTTCCTTTTCTGTTGCCGTTTGAAAATCTTTTACTTCTATGATAATCTTGTTGATTAACAAAGAGCCCTAACCTCTTCAACTTATATTCTGTTCATGCATCCTAATGTATTCTCTCTCAAAGCAGGTATTGGAGCAAAGAACCTCTCAAAATTCATTTATGATTATACAAGTAACATGCCAAGTTTATCGGTGAGGATTTTCTCATTAATTCTGCTTGTGATCTCCCTTGGTATACAATTCACATGATGCTTGCAGAAGTTAGAAAATTTTTAATGCTAAAGATTATAAGATAGAATATCTAAGAGGCTGTTTGTTTGCACAAATCACAAGTTAAATTAACATCTTAAGCTTTTTGTTCAGTCAAACAGTGTAAACTGATTACACATGCCCTGGAATAATGGAAGTTAAAGGGAGTATAACATGGTGTTGTATATCAAGCTTCTAATTATTTTTTTTGTTCCTGGATTGCATTAAGCATTTCTTTTTTCTGCAAACACAGAATTGGTCGAAAATTTTAAGTAAACTATTGCAGCTGCCAAACGACTAGGTAGTTATGCTAGTACTCAATATCTGTCATTACTGAAATATTGTTCTGATTGCTCTGTTATTGATGGAAGGTTGAAGATGTTATTCTTGAATTCAGAAATTTACATGCTGAGTTGGAGATTAAGCCAACATCATCCCAGTATCAGCAACTTATTATTTACTGTTGTGAGTTTTTTAAGGTATGGACCGGTTATTTTGGGGAAATTCTATTCAGTGCTTGGAGGCTTCTTTGCGCGAAATAAAGGGTGTATGGATTGACTTTTTCTTAAAGTGGCTTATAAATTTAAAGCCAAAAGCCATAAGTTGGGAACCCCAATTTTTGGCTTTTTTTTTTTTTTTTTTTGTTGTACTTCTACTTTAAAAAAGTGCAAAGTGCTTAAAAGTTCTTTTAATGTTATTAAACACTTCCAAAATGGCAAAAAATGCTTAAAAGTCAAAAACTACTAAAGATAAGCCAATCCAAACAACACCCACTAAGAGTATTACATGTTCTGGTTGATATGTGAACTTCTCTAATGTACTAATAGTTGCAACTTCGTAAATAGGTACATGCTGCACTAGATATGGTTGATCAAATGTTTAAAGAAGGTCTGACTTTATCATCGGAGACATTTAATTCCATACTAGAAGCCTGCGATAAAAGCTGTGAGTACAATTTGGTAGGTTAGTTTGAATCCCATATCTTTTTGATGTTTTATTTCATTAGCTTAATCTACTTTAGTAATATAGTTTGGGCTAGGACACACACAAATTGTATGAGATTTAATGGTCACAAATATTCCTTGGTTGTTCTCATAAATTTGCTATTAATGTATAAATAATTAGAATACAATTTTGATTCTCATTTGCCTAACCTGGATATAGAATCACAGCATCCTGGGCAGCTTGTTTTATTCGGAAAACTAATGGACTAAATAGTTAGTGATGGACTAAAACCCTTGGGGTCTTCGCACTTCAGTACTGGTCATAACATTGGAGTATTATGGAAATCAAGGAACAGATAGTTGCTAAAGTGCACAGAAAAGGACTTTTTTACTCAAGGAATGACCTCTTAGCCATTATTTCTCTTTAGTAGATTAGGTGTCGTTCACTGAAAATCATATGCTTTTCTAAGGTTTCTATTTTGTCAGCATAATTTTTGTATATGGGTGTTTTTTGCCCTGCATTAATGAGATTTATGTGATTGCGAAGTGTGCGCTAAGAGTTATTTTATGGAGTTAGTCTAGATCCTTAGTTCTCACATTTGTGGGACTGCACTGGGTATTTTGTTAAATGTCGATCTTTAGGGGCAAAAGTAACGATTTAGTTCTTCTCAAAAGAGAAAAATTTATTTCCCTTTTTCTGCTTAGTTGGAGCTTTTAACCCTTATGAGCAACAAAGTTGGGGTCTCCAAATAAGTTATGTATTAAATAGCAAATGGACTTAACAAATATTGATCCATGTATTATCAGTGCATGAATAAGTACTAAGTTCATGATTTCAAATCAAATAAATGGTAAAATCATGGCGACGATAGATTTTTCAGTTGAATTCAACCTGTGTATGTTCTCTTCATCCTTCATTGTCAACTGGATTAATGCTTGGCTGATTCTTTGAGTTGAAAATCACGTTAGTAGTTTTTCCAGTTAGTGGCTAGTAACTGAGTGATTATATTTCAAATTGTCCATTGTGCATCTCTTGTTTCTTTGATTCATATATTTGTTTGCATAAATCATCATTTAATGTTTATCCTCATGAATCTTAGGTTCATCAAATGTATTCAATGATACTTCATCATGATATCAAGCCAAATAACGAAACCTTCAGGATTATGATAAATATGAATGTGAGAACAAAGGATGTAAGTTTCCTCTTCTTATCGGGGAATAATATTTTTCTATAAATATTGAGTGACTCGCTTAACTAGCCTAGCTCTATGTTCTCTATGACATCCTAACTGCAGTTTGGAGGCGCATATGGCATGCTCAAGGATTTGGAGAAGTTTAACCTGAAGCCTACCACGCAGATGTACAACGCCATTATGGCAGGATATTTCCGAGAGGTGGGTTCCCCTTTTATTCTTTTATCTTCTATGCTTGAGTTGTAAGACATTGCATGAATGACTTTTGCTCTCATACACATTTATTGCATCTTGTGGTCTTTGTTTGACCGAGTCTATCTTAGAGTACTTATAGAACGTCTTTTGAATGAAAGGAACAATACATCGAAGGATTTCGCATAATTTTAAGTTGCATCATTTGAGCAGTAAGGTTTACTGTTTTAGTGGATGTAGACATACTAAGAACTCTAGCAAGTTTACCTTAATAATTTCACTAAATATGTAGCAGAAGTTTATTGTATCTCTACAAGAGTTATACGACTAGAGCTAAGGGTCATCCGGTTCTCATGTTAGTGAAAATAATTCCAGTTTCGTATACGCTTGATCATCATATTTTTTCCATATCAAAACCCATCAAAACCCACTTTGGTTTATGTGCATATTGAATTTGAAATGCACATATTAGTAGTATGTGTGGTTTATGTGCATATAGAATTTGAAATGCGCATATTAGTAGTATATGCATACACACATATAATGCACAAAACATGCTACTTATTTATATTATTATTACTTGTTAATTAATTATACTTATTTTTTCATTGATTTAATTTTGAGTAATGTTTGTAGTTCTATATAAAAATTAGAGAAAGAAATGTTTTTTCATGATTCTAAGAGTAATTCAATGTTAAAAATACATTATGACATATGTTAGGATACACGGTCTTTAGATTTCCTCTTAAAATTGTTCATCATTTTGAGAGAATTTAGAATTATTATAGAAAAAGGGCAAGCCCAGTGCACTAAAGTTTCCGCTATGCGCAGGGTCCGGGGAAGGGCCCGACTACAAAGGTCTATTGTATGCAACCTTAACTTGCATTTTATACTAACATTAATTCTATAGTCGATACATATATATAATGACAAGCATCCAAGGGTGTAACCTAGTGATCAATAAAGTGGGTAAAAAATTATGTGGTCTCAAGTTCAAATTCCAACAAAGATAAAAACACTAGGTGATATCTTCCACTTTGCCTAATCATTCGTGGACAGAGTTACCTGGTGCCTGATGTGGTGGGAGGTAACAAGTATCTCATAGAATTTTTCGAGGTGCAAGTTGGCACACACACCACAATTATTTTAATTGGAGTTGACATGGTAGCCTACAGTCTCTATTTCCCGACTCTTCTCTATCTATGTGAATTCTGAAAGTAGCATACAGGTATTGTGGTCTCCACAGGGGTGGATTTTGGTCTTCCGGAGGTTACTTGATGATTGGAACATTGCATGGGTAACAAAGTTGTTGAATCTGATAGGGCGGATTCCTTGGTACCAACATGGAAGCAGATAAATTATTATGGGGGAAACATAAGGATGGCCTGTTCTCCATCAATAGATTGTACAAATGGGGGTTGTCTGTAACTGCAGGAAGATGAGCAGGTCCTTGGAATACTATCTGGAAGAGTGTGGCTCTAACAAAGGTGAAGTGCTTTACTTGGTTAGTGGCTTGGAGAGCATGTTTTGACATGTGACGCTGTTCAGAAAAGGAGAATCATCATAGCCTCTCTAGATGCATGCTATGCAAAGAGGCATTTGAGACCAACAAGCACCTCTTTCTTCATTGCAAAGTAACAGCACAAGTATGGGATCTCTTCACTAGTATAGCCAATGTGAACTGGAGTATGCCAGAACACATAGCAGACCTCCTTAGCTGCTGGATGAGAAGAGGTGGAAGTAGAAGTTAGAAGAGATGGTGGAGAACAGTTCTAGCTTGCATTTGGTGGACTATATGGAAGGAGAGAAATCAGAGGATTTTTGCAGGGAAAGAATGCTTGTTACAGAGGATTAAATGGGAAGTTATTGCTGCTTTATGCTTTTGATGTAAAGAAGAAAATATAGAAGAAGAAATCCAACTAGTAGATTTTATAGGACCCTTGTAAGTATTTCTGTCTTTTCTTGTAAATTTTTTGAGGCGGACAGCAATAGCCCTAAATGCTGATAAGTACAAATTTACCAGTTTCCAAAAAACGGAAAAAAAGTAATATCTTGTGCGTACATTTTAGGTACAGAAACTGCCTTTTGTGTGTGAGAGAGAGAAAGGCTGTCCAATCCATGTGAGCCATGGCGGCTGCTTGATGGCTTTTATTACTTCTATATTGGAATTTTGTTGATTGAATTTCCCATCCACGGATGTGATAATGGTTGGGTGGTGCTTATTACTTCTATTTTATTTAGCTCGATTTTTTTTGCTGAATGTTCTGGCAGAAAGACACTCGTGCTGCATTGGGTGTTCTCAAACAAATGGAAGATGCTAATGTGAAGTCCGACTCTCAGACTTTCAGCTATCTGATCGGCAATTGCACAACTGGGGATGACATATCTAAGGTCCGTGGTTTTATATCTCAGTTCAGTATTCCCATGTGATGAGTTCTGTTATGTGATCTTGATAAAGAACCTTTGTTCTGACTTGGCAAAATTATGTTGTGGGGATATGACAGTAGATCACCCTTGCTTTTCTCATTTCTCTGGAGTAACTAGGTTTGATAATTTGAGTGGATGCATTGTTTTCATTACTAGCTTGTTCTAGATAATTTTTTCTTATCATATTTCTAGTTATTAAGAGATCGTGGTGCAGTAATTGCGAGTAAAAGTTAGAATGGAGATATAATGTCCTTGATTATAGAAGGAAAGCTAGCTTATATGGATCTTGTTTTGAATTTAAGATTATAAAACTAGTTCAGTTCATGCACTATCAAAAATAAAGCAATCATATTGATAAATCCCCGATTCCCTTGGAGACAAGTGTGGAAGGGAAACTTTTGAACTCCTGGGTAGGATAGAGAATTTGGCGGTTGGGCCATATAAAAGAAGTTGAAACCTTCATATTTTATGTAGATACTGCTTTTGAAGAAAATTGTGGCTAAAATAAGAAGTTGATAACCGGTGCCTAGAGTGATATAGAAATAGTCTATTGCAAACTAACTAGTGAAGGCGTAAGAAAATTCTACTATTAACACTCATTGAAAAGAGAGGAAAACAATGTATAATTAGCATACAAATTTTAACCACGTTACATCAATGCATCCATCGTCATGGTGCCAGTCTTTCCATTTGATGTAAAAGTGTCCTTTATGTGAATGCAATCCTCTTGAAGTGATTTACTACAAAGTTTTCATAAAATATTTTTCAGTGGTAACTGCTCCTTTGAATCTTCTTCATCTGATTTATTCAGGCATAGACTCTTTTGTTCTGTGTTTATAAAATATCTGTTTTTTCTTTCCATATTAGCTGATAGATGCTTATCTTGTCGACGTTGGCTACAAATGTGCAACTATAATAGTTGGTAATTTGAAATTTTGTAGTTTCTCGATGAGATGAAAGATTCTGGAGTTCAACAAACAAAGCATGTCTATATGGCCCTAATAAATGGATATGCAGCTTCTGGACAGTTTGAAAAGGCTAAACAGGTAAACAATGAGTATATTCAGTACAATAAATCTTTCATGGCCTTAATTTTTCCTGTTTTTCATGCTAAATCCTTTGTTAGATACATGGACTCTTAGTAGCTGGTTTTCCCCTGATTTCGGTAGTCTACTCGTTATATTTATTTAATTCTCTTGAAGTTTCTGCTGCCACATGTTTGATGGGTGCACATATGAATATTAAGAGATAATTATAAGTTTCTTTGAAGCTATGCTACATTTTAGTGTAAATTCGAACACATGCTTTTTATCTTGTCAAATCAAAAGTTTTCATGTGAAATATACTCCTTGGACCAAAAAATCGAACTGCTCAAACTGAGAACCGCATTGTAGGACATCTATGCGAATGTATATTCTTTTTGCTTTCTTTCCTTGGAAGAGGCATGATGTTGTCAAAAGAAAATGTGGTTCTTCTCATGATTTAGAAGCATCAATGGACGTTGCAGGTAATCCATGATCGAGGAGTACCTGTAAAGGCTTTCAATGAAATCAGAAGTGTGCTTGTTTCAGCTCTTGCTTCACATGGGCAACTGTCAGATGCCCTTGATATATACGACGAAATGAGAGAAGCTCAATGCAAATTGGAGCCAAAAGCGGTTATCTGTCTCATTGTAAGTGCTTTCTTGCATATGTTCTCTTTCCAAGTATCTTTTCCTAGACACCTTCAATATTCTGATGCCTTTACCCTTTTAACTCATATCTTTCAGGAAAAGCTTCAAATTGAAGGAGATTTGTGTAGATTGCTCCACCTACTTGAGCAATTAAATGGCCTCGATCAATGGGTGGATGCCGCCTATAGGGTCATAACATATTGTATTCGGAAAGATCATTTCAGGTCTAAATTCATAATTGTTTCTTGAAAATATTGCTGAAATTTGGAGTTGCTTTAATTTTTCCCTCTTTTGTAATAGATCTATTGTTGAATTGCTTAAAAAGCTGGTAGACGCATACAAGTATGATGAAGAGGCTAAGGAAGTTTTATTTGATGAGGTTTGCCACTTCTTCCTTTTCTCTGCTGGATATTTGGAAAAATAATTGTGTCAGAGAATAATCATGCGTCATGGAAACTCAGTTCTTTTTGGGTTCCTGTGATTCATCTACTCTCATCAGTTTTTGTGTGCAAGATGAGTCTCCCCACTGCATATGATTCTTTTACTTGACAAAATTGTTCTCATTAATAGTGATGCCTTTATGTAGCTCCGACGTGTTCCTTGCTTGATATCCATTTGGTAATCATGGAGCAGGTTTTCTGCCAGATTGCAGAAAAAGACCCAATAAATTTACAGTTAGGCTTGGATCTCCTTCAGGCTATTAAGAAAGAGATTGGTCTCCCCCCTTCACGACAAAGTCTTGATTTCCTCCTCAGTGCTTGTGTCAAGGCCAAAGATTTACAAGCTTGTTGGCTGATTTGGAAGGAGTACAAAAAAGCTGGCCTTCCTTACAATATTTTAAGTTATGTGAGGTAATTTCGAATAACTAGTGTTTTCTACTCTTGTTTGCTTGCCTGAAAATTCTGTTCTTAGGAAAATCATGATAGTTCTCGTATCTTTTTATTTTGATTTCTCTACAGGTGCATCTGTTGAGAAACCACTTAATTAATCAGTCAACAATAAGATTTAATTAAGCTAGACTAATGCATTTTCATATATTTGTTGGTTTCATCCTTCTTTTTTTGAGTGGCAGAAAAAAGAAAATATTTGTCATTTAAAACTGGGTCAAACGTATCTACCTATCTAATCCAACATGAAGTTGAAAAAAAGTTGGAAAGAGTGAAGTCATTGATCTAACAATGCTTATGGACTGCTCGATGCCCTTTCTCTTTTGTGTTCCATGGTTTAAGGTTCTAGACCCATGAGAAACATTGGGAGCTTTATGGAGTTTTTACTTGTGTGATGGTATGTCTTTTTGTTGCATGCTAGAACCTTCACGAGAGAAAATTCATTGCATGCTAGAAGGTTCTTGTTGAGATATCTTGTTTTCCTTTGACGTGTGCCAACAGTCAAATCAACCTTTTTCTTTTCTTTTCAAGTTATATATCAGTTTTGTCCCAAGTTTTGTAGACCCTTCACTTTCAATGTCACACTTGTGTCAGATTGTCCAAAAATATACTACCTTTGGAGAATTCGACACCCACCCGTTGACATTTTGAATAGTCCAGGGACATTGGTTTCTCCAATCTTATTCAATCATAACACCCTTGGAGTTTCCTGTCTCCTATTAAGTAGAGGAAAAGGCACTGCCAAAAATCTGTGATCTTTTCACTCAATAGCAAAGTAACATGGTGTTGTGCAACTATCGGGGATCAACATGCAACAACGTGCAATCAGGAGCTGGAATGGAAATCAGTTAGGACGTTATTTATTTAGGCTTAATAGGTAATAGACACACACACTTGCACAAGAAATTGTTTCTAGACCCCATTTCAAATGGGTTCTCATTCAGACACCTGAACATGTCCAAACCTACCATTTTAAACACATCCGACTTATTAAGTGTGGAGCATGCTCATCAATCACGCATACATAGCCAACACCATTAGTCTGGAGCGTTCACCATTTCATTCAATCCAAATTGCCGATACAAAATTGCTCTCACCAAATCACACTATGGCAATCCGAAGAGTTACATCAAACATGGGAAGAGAGAACCTGAGACCACGAATTCAAGCTTGGAGAGCCCTGGAGGGTTTGCATGTGGGTGGAATTTTTCCTGTTCAAGTCCTCTAGGCAAGGTAACAACAAACAGAGGGGCTTCATGGAGGAAGAATGGGAGGATTGAGGTGGTGGAAAACAGGTTGTTGAACTTCATTGGTAAAAAAAAAAGTGAAGGGGTCTTTGGAAGAATTCACCGGCAATGCTGTTGATTGCTGAGAGAGAACTGGGGCTTAAAGATAAAAAGGGGTTTCGTTAGGACTTAGATGTGAGAGTGAAAAACATGGAAATAGAAAGGGAGAAACAGGGGAGGAAAATGACAAGGAAGGTTCTTCAGTGGCCTAAAAAAAGGATGTTCTCTGGTAGATTTATCTGGTAGCCAAGGATGGAGGAATGATGGGGGAACAGAGATAACAAGGAGGTTTATTCTAACTGTTTGTAGTTTTATTTTTCACTCTCAGTGTTTAAAGTTGTGCATACCACTTATTTGGTCCAAGTCAACTATTTAATTGCCACATAATCTTGATCAATGGTTCCGAGGCGTCCAAAACTTTAGATTTGTTGTAGGTTCTCTGGATGAGTACCTACGGAGTTGGGAGGTTGGAACAGAATTTCGTGCAAGTACAAGTGCCAATTCACCTGTTAAGCCTTTTATTTACACATTCCCCTCAAAATCTTGTTACTAGCACCAGCATCCTCATTTTATCTCTATTTTATTTGCAGCCCATGTAGTGTGACAGCTGGTAGTCTTAGCTTTATACAAATCGAGAGCTAGGACCCTTACTTCCTCATAAATGACATCAGGAAACCAGCTTTTATGTTCATTTTTCTGTTCTTCTACATTTAGTAAGCTTTCCATTTTTTCGATTTCTTGCTCCTTTCTGAGAACACACCAAATATGAAGTGATTACACATCAAACTAGTTTTCCTTTAGCCTTACTAGATCTGGGCTACTTTTGATATTATGAATGTTATTTGTCCTTTTATGTTTTCCTTCTTTGCTATAATTCATTGTTTGATGCAGGATGTATCAAGCCTTGTTAGCATTAGGGGACTACAAATCTGCAGCAAATATTCTCAATAATATACCAAGAGATGATATTCATGTTTGCAGTGTAGTCCAAGCTTGTCAAGCAGCTTATGGAATGTCTGCCTCCACAAAAGGGAAAAAGAAAAAAAAGAAAGTCTCTAAGGAAAGTATATGAGATGTGGAAAGTGTAGTTCTAGGGGATTCAGAAAGTGCTTCGGTATGTGTTAATTCTGAGCGCGACGGTCTCTGTTCCTGCTGGTTTGTTTTCTTCATCCCCTTTTTTGGGCGCATAGCACTTGTTTGAGATCGACATTTTGCAGATCATATAGATGCACAACCTTTAGTGCTGAGAACTCTTTTTTTTAATGTACCTTTTAGAGCTCTATATTAGTCCTGGTTTAAAATTTCCCTGAGATTAACAGTAAGTTGGAAGTGGATGAAGAGAAAAGTCACTTCTATTGACTTCTGCTATCATGGAATCATGCCTAAAATCATTTGAGGCATTGAAGGGAACCTGCACTGAATGACTAAATGTAGAAAGGACTAAGAATCAAGTGGTGAAGTCTGTCTTGTTTCATTTTGAAGAGGAGCTGAAACATGCAGCTTCCCGAGTTCTTACAAAAAGAAAATTCTCTGTAGAATTATTTGCTTCTTTGGAGATCAGGTACCTGATAGTTGCATATCTTGTAGTTGATCGATGATATACACACATTTATGCCTTCAAATTTCGGACTTGGTCTTTTTCGTTGGTTTAGTAGGCCTTACATGTACTTCCATTTTGATCGATAGTCGTCTTCCTGTGCTAACATTTCAGACCATCTGCTTCATAGGATAGATTTATGGTTTTAAGCAGAATGAGAAAATTCCTATTTTGAGCAATGCTGAAGGGTTGTTAAATGAATTTTTGGTCTCTCTAATAAATCAAAGCAATTATATTTGTTATTTTATCATAATGTACTTTTAAGTTAATTGTGGCAACTTTAAGTACAATATTTATATGTGCAGTGATGCTATAGTCAAATGAACAGAAAAACTAGATGATCCATTTCTAAAGAGTGTGCTTCCAACGTTAGAACTTCCAAATAAGAGTCTAAAAATATCCATCGCAATCCAAATTCGATAACGAAAAATATACAAAGATACATGAAAAAAACCCTCTCAAAAAGAATTAGCAACAAGAATGGCTTGCCTACAACGTGCTTTAGCTTGTTCAAGTCTTTCACTCAATGTCTCTTCTTTCACAGCAGCATTCACCATAGCCAAATCCATTTCCATAAGCTTCAAAACTCTGTACAATTCCGTCACCATTCTCTCCTCCACTTTCCCTTCTTCCCTCAACACTTCCGCTTCTTCCCTAGCTCTTTCTGCAACTATTTCTCCCACTTTCGCTAACAGAGCCGTCGACCCAAAATCCCTCGCCATTAACTCCTCTAATTTCTCCAAAAAATCCATTATCACATATCCAATTGGCTTCTCTAATGGAATCGGCTTCGTTCTCTTCCATCCAATTTCGAAATTTGGTGGGTCCTGCTTTACTAGCCCGGATTTTGATTTTCTCTCACGGATTATCTCGGATTTTCGACGTTTTTCGATTGGGAATTTTTCTGGGCTTATTGTTGTTTCTGAATTTGGGGTTGGGAATTCGGGGTCTGAAGTGCATTTGACGGTGAATTGCTTTATGGAAGGAATTTGATGAAGTGAAGGAAGAAGATGAAGATGGTGGAGTTGAAGGATATTCGAAGAAGAAGCCATTGCTTAAATTCTTCCAACTAAGTTGATAAGGTCTATATAGTATTTACTTTGACAAAAGTGAATATATCCACATGGAGCTAAATATCTCCTCTTATGTTTCAAATTTTTTTTATATTTATAATTTCATAAAGGATGACAGGTAAAAATTATATCCTCTATTTTAAAGTATTTCTTCGTCCATCTTTACTTATTTGACTCAAATAAGATTTTTGAATTTTGATTGATCAAAAGAAAAAAAGTGTTGACTTGAACTCGAAAAATTATCTACTGATCATGTGTTATTTTTTATTTCTATTTTTATGATTAAAGTCTCGAGAAAATGTGCATATTGTTTTTTTTTTCTCTTTTTGTATTTCTCCCTTCTTTATTTTTGTGTGTCATTCCTCATTCTTATCATTCATTTGTATTTACAAATTATTTATTTTTTGCTTTATTAGAACACATATTTTATATTTTTTGTCAATAGTATATATAGTAAAATTTTATAAGTAGAGTTTGAAAGAGTAAAATATAGTCAGATTTTATTACTATCTCATATAAATAGAGAGACTGTCTTCGAAAAGTTTTCATTTTAAGAATCAAGCCCACAAGCAAAATATACTAGATATGGAATAAAAGTGAAAATGAAGAATGACTAATAATGAAAAATAAATGGTAATATATAAATACGAAAAAGTAACAAATATAAGACGAATATGTTTTGTATTTTTTTGTCACAATCTTAAAATTTATTTTTTTAATTATTATATTGTGACATACATATTTTCATCGAATTTGTATATTTTAATAGATTTATAAAAATTTATATGAAATACACACGCAACACATGTCTAAAGATCCACAATTGAGATTTTAAGTTCAAATCACAAAATACTATATTTTTATTTTTCGAACCGACCCCAAAAATTATATTTTTATATAGAATTTTGAGGGGGAAAAGAAAAAAAAAAGGAAAAAGTGAGGAGGAGTTATAATTGCATTCTTTTCTTTAAGTTCGTTGCTCTTTAAGCTGTGACAGAGTGATAGCAATGGCGGCCAAAGTACCTCTAGGATGTGAGCCAGTGGTTGGATCATTAACGCCGTCAAAGAAGAAGGAGTATAGAGTGACTAACAGACTCCAAGAAGGCAAACGCCCGTTATATGCCGTCGTCTTCAACTTCATTGATTCGCGCTACTTCAATGTCTTTGCTACCGTCGGCGGGAATCGAGTAATTTTTTGCTTTGGGGGTTTGTCAAAATTGTATTTTGTTTGTTGTGCTGAACGGATGTTGTGAAATTAAACACTTCTCTTTTACTAATTTGAGTTCTGTAATGAAACGGGTAAACGGGTACGGGTGTATCCGACCTAGTTGTTTGAAGTTGCTGGGTTGCTCTTCTTGTTGTTGTTGTGATTGTTGGTTTCATATATTAGTAGGAAAGTTTAAAATTCTCATTCTTTGAGGATTTGTCTTGAGTTCTGGAATGAAACGGGTACGGGTATAACCCGACCCAGTTGTTTGGGTGGAAGAGTGATCTTGTTGTTGTGTTTGGGTTGAAGAGTGTTCATGTATTAGTATGGAAGTTCAAAATTTTCATTCTTTTAGGATTTGTCTTCTGTTTTTCAAACAGAACTAATGAATCTGCTATTTTAGGTAGAAAGCATTAAAAATTTTCCATCTTGGTCTGGTAATTTGTTTTAACGCCTCAAGTACAGAACTGATGAGTCTGATTTTGAGTATGTATTGCCTGTTAACTTGTTGGATGTGATGGAGAAAAGAGGTACTACTATTTAGGTAGAAAGCATCAGTCTTTGTTTTCTCCCCATCTTGGTCTGTCTTATTTGTTTCAACGCCTCAAGGTCAATATGAGCTGACCTACTGTTTGTTTCAGGCGAAATGTGCGAAAATTAGTTTTGCAAGTTGCTTCAATTTTGATGGTCCAGGGACCCCCTTTGTTTCCTATAATTGCATTTATGCTTATCTTGGTAGATTCATTGATGCATCATAAACTAAAATGTCTTTATATAGTTAGGACTTAGGATGGGCGGGCCAACTTTGTTCAACCGTACTGTATATGCTGTAATGTTGACAGTTTCTGTATGTGTCTCCACACTTGCAGAGTACCACATTTTTAACAGATTGCTGATAATTTCCTCTTGGTATACTTTACTATGATGAATTTTTCGTGTCAAAGATTATGATTTTTTGAATTGGGTATGGATGGTAATCTTGTACTCTCGCTTAGCAAGGTGGAGTTATGCTATTATATATCTTGTTGAAAATTGAGAGTTATGGATGATGCAAAAATAAATTTAGAATTTGGAGAGGTGCATCCTCTTGTAAATGAGGTATCTTTTTCTTGGTCTAGATATGTCATCTAAGAGATGTTTCAAATACAAAACTGAAAAGAAGATAGCAACAACAGAAGAATCAGCATGCTAGCCTCAGGATATGTTTTCATTGTATGCCAATTACCAACTAGTGCCTTATTTTCTGGTTGTTTATCAGGTTACTGTATATCAGTGTCTCGAAGGTGGTGTTATTGCGGTGCTGCAGTCTTATATTGATGAAGATGTAAGAAATTGCAAGTTAACAGTTGTTTCATTTGTTCCATACATATGTTCTCATATACTTTAGCCTTTTCCATGTTCTGTGTGAATCAGAAAGATGAATCCTTCTACACTGTAAGTTGGGCCTGCAATATTGATGGGTGTCCATTCCTAGTGGCTGGCGGAATAAATGGAATTCTCCGTGTTATTGATGCTGGCAAAGAGAAGATACACAAGGTCGTAAATGAAATCTTTGAGTCACACTTTGCATGGTTAAACAAAAGTAGTTGCTCCTTTAGTTATAAAAAATGCATTTCTGCAAATGAGTTTATAACAACCATCTAATTAATCTTTATCTGAACGCTAAAGTATTTCCTTTTTCCATGATCTAATCCATCTTTTTCATCATAACATTAACAAGTTGAGTTTTCTTTCATGTTTCGTTCCATTTTAAGTTGTATTGACAATACAAACTTGGAAGATAAAGGTTCTCTTGAAAATTGAATCTAGTTACATGGTGACCTAATATCAGATGTCTATTCATCTTTTTTAATCTACCTGTTTATGATTAAACAGAGCTTTGTGGGGCATGGAGACTCAATAAATGAAATTAGGACTCAACCCTTGAAACCATCTCTTGTGTTATCTGCCAGCAAGGTATGTACCTTGTGTAATCCTCTCTTTCCTTCTCAATCCTTCCCTCTCAAGGAAAATTGTATTTGATCTTCTTTATTGAAATTTTTATACATTTGCTAGATGTACCTACATTATCAATCAATTTTACAACTGTTCATATGGCATAACTTATTATCACGAGTGTTCTAGGATGAATCTGTTCGCTTGTGGAATGTTCATACTGGAATATGCATTTTGGTATTTGCTGGTGCTGGAGGTCATCGGAATGAAGTACTCAGCGTGGTAAGTTACTCTATTTATTGCAGTCCCTCTCTGAGGATGGAGTTGGTGGGAAAGTAATGTCTTTCACATCTGTTATCAATAATAATGGGAGCCAGGATTGAGCATATTAGCTGGTTTGTGATGTTTTGTAGGACTTTCATCCTTCTGATATATATCGGATCGCTAGCTGTGGAATGGATAACACTGTTAAGATCTGGTCAATGAAAGGTAAAACCTGTAACCTTTTCAGTTTCACATATATTATAGAAATGACATATGATACACAACTATATACCGTCTCAGACCAGAACTTTGAAAAAGAGCAAAAGGGAGGGTGAACTTAAGAGGAGCAACTTGTGATTGGTTGCGTTCACAAGGCTTCTCCAGAACCTTTAGGATGATGATGTTGGGCTTAGGGGATGCTTGTACTTTTTCGGATTTGGTGATTTGTCACCCCGGACCTGACATGACTACCTGAACGTATTGAACTAATGACTTTTACATAATCTTCATTGTGGAATACATTAATTTATTGGAAGACATTTCTACAAGGATATCTTCGTCTTCGGTTACAAATGTAAAAATGGTGTCAACAATTTCAAAGATCTGATTGTACTTATAATGTACCAACTACCTAGAAGTAATATTAGGCAACATGCAGCTATCATAGACATTTACATATTCTGGTGTTCACAATGATTTTTATCTAGATTACTTTATCTTCCCAGCTATAGTGACATCTATCAGCAAATACGGTACTGTTGTTCCTGGAAGGAGGATGTAGTGTTGGCTGTGGATCAGATTAGTATTGTGTCATCTGTTCCATTGGTGCTCTTTACACAAGTTTGAAAAAAATAAAATGAATTAACATCAATTTGAGCTGACATTTCTTTTCTGATGAACTGCTTGTGCTACAGAATTCTGGACATATGTGGAGAAATCGTTTACTTGGACGGATCTTCCTTCCAAGTTTCCCACAAAATATGTACAGTTTCCAGTGAGTATTTCTTGTTAGTTCTCTCCTTGCCTGCTTTCTTTCTTCTGAAAGTTTGATCGGAGAATTTTTTTTTTTCTTGCTGTTTTTTTTTTGGTGGGATTTCATTGAGTATGTTGTGTGTTTGTTTTGTTTTTTGCTATGACCTCCTTTTTATCCTTTCAGATGTTCATAGCTTCTGTCCATAGCAACTACGTTGACTGTAACAGATGGCTTGGTGATTTTATCTTGTCCAAGGTGAACAGATTGAACTACTTTCTAGCTGAGTTCTTTGTTTTCGAACTGTTCCTCTATATGATTTTTTAGAAAATACTGTTCTGCTGTATGAAATCTTGGTTGTCTTTATTATCCTTACCTGGGAGATATTTACTTCTCTGATTTCATCCAGAGGAAATCAGAAGAAATCTGGAAAAGCAAAAAATAGCTTTCTTGCTTAACCACAGAGATGTCTACCTCAAGTTGGAAATTGCATGTTAATGGTTTGAAGATATCTTCTTGTCTTTTAGATGGTCTTCTCATATTTTACCTGTACTTCTCCATGTATTTTGTTGGAAATACTCAAGAGTGTTGACAATGAAATTATACTATGGGAACCAAAGATGAAAGAACAGCCTGCTGGAGAGGTTAGTCTAGTCATGTTCGGGACCATTTTTTGATAATTACTATTTTCTTAATGGGAAGATTTCCTAATGTATATTGCTCTACGTTTAGGGTACCGTTGACATCCTCCAAAAGTATCCTGTGCCAGAGTGTGATATATGGTTCATCAAGCTTTCATGTGATTTCCACTACAAAACAGCAGCTATAGGTAATTCGAAGTGTTAGTCAAAACCTTTGTAAGTGTTTGATGAGTTTTTTCCACATCTTTTCTATTAATGGACTGATTACTGGATAATGCTCAAATTTGGAATCCAATATTACTGCTTGTGTAACACCATCTCATGTTGCTGACTGTGTCATGAAGTCGTTAGTAACCAGAGGCTGTTGAGATTATCTAATGTTATCCCAGTTAAAATATGAACAAAAAGCTTTTTGTTTCATTCATTGCATGCGTCGCTAGGTTACTCATAGTATGTTTCGACCCAAGCTTGCGCTGGAATTCACCTGTTGACCATACATCTAAACAGGAAATAGAGAAGGCAAGATCTTTGTCTGGGAAATACAGACAAGCCCGCCAACTTTGATTGCAAGGTCAATCTCCATCCAACCCCCTCCCTAGTTTCTGATCTTCCTCATTAATGCTTTGGATTAAAAGTGTTTGTGCTGAACTTTTGCAGACTATCTCATGTTCAATCTAAACTACCAATTAGACAGACTGCCATGTCTTTCGATGGAAGGTTAAGATCCAAAATTACTTTTTAACTGCTTCTTGTGTATGTTTTCTTAATCTTTGCATTAACCACTTGTATATTTATTTTTCAGCACCATACTTAGCTGCTGTGAAGATGGGACTATATGGCGCTGGGATGTGGTAGCAACGACAACTTGAGTTTGAGTATAACATTATGAAGGATCCAAATTGTATCTAAACTTGCAAACACACCTGCTAAATTGTGCTCAAGCTATTTCTGCCTCTTTCCTGTGAGAGTATCTTGATGTGCCAGTGAATTGAACTTGTACTAGTAGTGCTGGACATTATAGGAAGATATGGAGGTCGATGATCAGGAAGAAGGTTCATAGGATGTCACGCTTGTCTAGTTTTCTTTGTTAGTATTATTATTTTCACTCCCCTTTATCTTGTATTATTGCTAGAATGACTAAAATACCTTGTAAAAGAAAGGAGCAAAAACAAATACAAATGTTAAGAGGTCGGTAGGAATTTTCTTTTGCAAAAGATATTTTAAGAATTGGAAAAACTATTGAGAATTTTGTCTTATATGTACTTTAGCTTATTGATACTTGAATGTTTCCCAAATGTGTACATAAAAAATGTTTATTAACTAGCTTGACCAACTTATAAATATACACAAACACCCTTTAAAATTACATGTCTCAGAAAGGCAGTGGTTGAGCCAATTTGGCAAAGATAATGATTTTCCATTTACTGATGACAACATAATGATTTTTCATTTCCAGAAATAACTTCCCTATCTCTATGGGACAGTGATAAGATACGCGTACATTTTAGCCTTTCTAGATTCCACTAGGTATGTTGTTGTTTGATGGCAACATAAAATATAGTATCAAGAAACACTAAATGAAGAGGTTTATGCCAAAAATCATTGATGCTTCAATTTTGCCAACATAATGATCTTCCACAATGATGGCAAGATACAATACAATATCAACACAGCCCAACATAAGTGGGTGGTGAAAATTCGATCATACATCAGTACAAAATTGGATATACAACTGAGTTTTCTTTCTACATTTTCTCGCTGTGCTACATGCTCAACATATTTTGGGTAGTATGTATGTACAGAAAGAATGGAAAACCTGTATGGTTCTTTAACTGAAGTAATACAACCTACAATAAATAAGATTTTTTGGGAGGACAAATGAATTAAAATTGAGTCCGCAACTGCATCAACAATTTCTGCATGTTCTCCAGTTTCTGACTCAGCTCTTTAACATCATCGAGAGATGTCGAACTAGCTAGTTCAACACTTAAAGCAGAACATTTGGTCTGTGATTCCTTGATCATCTCTTCAAGAGAAGCTACAGTTGACTCAAGACATGAGTTTCGGCTTCCACTAGTGAAATTTGACGATGGACTTACTCCCGTACTACAGCTACTACTATCTCTGCTAAGTTTTTCAGGGGTAAATATTCTATCAAAGCTTTCACTTCCTGCAAGTATTAGCACAATATACTGGTCAAGACTCAAGAATGGAAAAGGCCAAGAGATAGCATCATCTACTAAATGTTTAATGTGCAATATACCACAAATATGGCCTTGCTCTTTGTTGACCAGAATATTTTAGAGCAGAACTTAGCTACCTTACAGTAGAGACTTCTATTTTCATAATTAAAAGTGAAGTTCCAAATAAGATTATAAAGAATTTACCTAAATTACTTAGTTGACTGATTACTCCAGGGCCAATTTTACTTTCTAACTTAAGTACCCGCAGAATTCCAGCGGCAATCCGACCCATGGAGTCAACCTCAGACTTGCACAAGAAAGCAAGGTACTTGAGCTCAGCCTTAGTCACCAATGCCTCAATCTGCCAAATACACAGACTTCTTTATTACACAAAGAAAGGAGAGAGAAATCAAAGGACAAACTTGCAAAATCTTTGTACCGGCTGTTTGACAGAGAATTTCAAATTTTCGACAACCCACTTCCCCATTCCATCATCAATATTGTCTTCACATACTATGTCCACTTTGATGTTTATACCATCAAATCTCTCAGCAGTCTCTTTAAGAGGTCCTTCGGGTCTATCTTGCCGGATACTATGTGGAGAACGCGGCTTTAAGATCTGCAGACCTTCCATACCAACCTGCAGCAGCTCCTAGTTTGGTTATTTGTCTCAAAAATCTCCATGAAGAGAAAAATGGTTGCAAGTAAGAGAACAAAAATGACAATAACCATTACGCCTCAATACCAATCAAGTTGGGTCGACTATATGAATACTGACCATGTTGCTCCATTTAAACACGTGTCAGGCCAATATTAAAACAAGAGCACAAAACCAATTAGTTATTTGCATAAAGACCTAAGGTTGGTGCATGGTAATCAGATAGGTGGAAAAACTACAAAACAATCACTTCCACGTTCTTGTCTAGACATTGTGTTTTTTTTTTTTTTTTTTTTTTTGATAAATTCTTGTCTAGACATTGTTTTAAATCTTCGGTCAAAAAATCCAATATACAAGATATAAAGTACTCTCTAACATGAGTTAAGTTTATTGATTTGCACCATGGCAATTACATTGGACAATAAGAAGGAAGGGCTTACAGTAATCAACTCGAGGGGGTATCTTTTTTTGCCAGACAATGTTCCATTGGTATTTGTTACATTCGTAGAACTGCTTGCTTTCACACAAATGTTCTGGAAAGTTGTGTGCCAACAACGCTCTTCTCTGAGAGTATCTTCACGATCACAGAACCACCACCTTTCTGCTTCTTCTTGTGCACCTTCCAGAGCAAATAACCAATCTTTGAATTCTATGGATATTTCCACATCATCAGGTGTTTCCAACTGTAATCTACCTAGGTCCTTTCCATCTAGAAAGAAGGAAAAACAGAATGAAATGAGAAGACCATAGATCAAGAAGATCACAAGCAAAGTTAATCACTGGAATCATAGATGACAAAGAAATGAATACTCCATCTATCCCAAAATGATTATACCTACTTTCCCCAATAAGTTGTTACAAAATGCAGCCCACTTTCCTTAAAGGGTAAGTTTTAACACATTCAAAATAAGACAACTTTGTGGACCGTCCATACTCTTTCATATCATTTTATCATCTAATTATTCTTTTCAGCAAAAAAGTCATACTATGGCTCCACTATGTTTTCTCAAAACTATTAAATGGTTCATATATTGAACTATTCTCTTAGCGGAAGTGCCAAAGAAAAAGTGCACAACCAAACAAGGATGGCAAAAGCATATAGCATCATCATAAGTTGAAAAGTCTAACCATCTTTATGTTCATCAAGGGTAATAGGTGTTGCTTTCAAAAGTTTAGACAAAGGCCCAGCAGACAGATGCTCCAACCCTTTAGTAAGCCCTTCGCCAGGACCACCATCTGGCCCAAGAATTCCGAATCTGTGAAGTAAGGCTTCTGTGTAATTCATTCCTCCCCCAAGGCGGACACCAGCAATACAAGCTGAAACATTTAGACTGTGACACTCCATGTCCTGTGTTTTATATGGGATCACCTGGACCATTTTTATATCCAAGAAGGGAACTGAAACAAAATTTCCATTTGATTGATAGATCTTCCCATTTTGCACCCAAAAGACAGATCTAAGTTGACATCCATTCTCCACAAGCTGGACATTTTGGTTTGAAGTCCACGCCAAGCTGTCCTCACGTGGCAAGCTACTTAGAGTGTCTGCACAATCTACTTCAACACCTTCCCAAAGCAAACTTGATGAAATGACAAAAGCACCCCCCAAGGTTCTATGAGTAACTTTGATGGACAGCCCTTTGCCTATAAATTGAACCAATGGTATTCCTGAAATGTCAGTGGCAGAAGATTCCAAAAATCTTAGGTGCAGATCATTCACTGCTAAACATACAGCAGTATCACCGGGAACCCTTTTGCTTAATGATCGATCTAAAGATTTATGACTTACTTCCGCCTGCGAATTGAATCTCCCAGCCACTGCTATCTTTTCACTTACCCTCCCAAAATATGTGTAAAAATCTAGTACAAAAAATAATTGCTCAACTGAAGTGTTGGACAAATACTGCTGACAGGCAACTCCCACTCTAACAATTCCTCCTGGAGGTGGGACATTTATTAAAGGGCCTCCATCTGCAGTAGCCATTGCTACTTCAAGGCAAACACCTTTCAGCTCCACACATCTCCATAAATTTGAAGATAATGCAAGAGAACGTTGAGGTCCAGTTGCATCGTCACATGTTTGGAGAGAGAGACTAATGACTGAAGCATCAGCAGTCCATTTCTTCTGGCTACCATCAATTGGTTGATCTTCCCACAGACAGAAGCATGCTGGATCCTTCTCGAGGTTTAGTAGCCCCAGCTTTAGAGTAGGTGACTCAGAAAGGAGGAAATCTTCTATATGAAGTCTTGCCCCACCAAATAAACTATGACAAGCATTATGTCCATCTGGAACAGTATGATTTCCTGTTTCCATGTCTAATGGGACAATGATATCTAACCCCTTAAGATTGAATTTGAGGGAGTTCATAGAGAAATCTGATAGAACTACACCAGGATTAACTACAATTCCATCAGCTAAAAAGGAACATATCCTCAAACATGATTCTTCCTGAAGATGAATCTGGCAAATAAACAAGAAGAACAGCAAAAGTTCATCATCAGATAGCCAAAAGAAAAAGACAATAAGAGGTTGTTATCTAGTAATACATGAATACCATAAGGGGCTGACAATTGATAACTGTGGTAGAAGCAAAAATTGGTGGAGATGGCGAAGGCTTGAGCTGAAGAGAATGAAGAGAGATCAGGGGAACCCCAGCACTGAAGTTCCTCTGCTGGTTCTCTAGAGGATATATAGGAGGACAAAAATCTTTACCTGAATCAACAAAAAAGAGAAATACATTCAATTTCAACCACAAATTCTAGATTAAACTTTATAGAACATAACAAATGTCCCCTAAAGTTGATGGCAGTACCAAAGTCTGGAATGTTCAAAACATCATCAGAATCCATCAGCTCAGATGGCTGCACCAAGGTGCACGGAGGGCATGAAAATGTATCCCTGCATTTAAATCAATGATGCACTTAGAACGTGCTATAGAAACTCAACTCTCAACTTCAGGAAAAGAGTTTTTCATTGACGACTTTGCATCAACTTAATCAGATTGTTATCAAGTAATGGACACCTATGAGACTAAATTAAAGTTTACTTTTGCCAGCATAAGATGAAATTGTTTTTGACATCTTTGGCTCCATATTGCTATTGCCAGAAGGGCATAATAAGAATTGTTAAAGCTAAGTGCATGAACTCCAGCAAGTAGATATAGGTTAAAAGTAGAACAAAGAGAAACTCCATTGACTCCTGTTGAGGGTCTAACCCAACCGTATTTGAACACAAATGCTCCAAGTACAAGGACATATTCACAAGCAGTTTGTTAGAGAACAATTGATATGAGCTAGTGAAGATTGAGTCAGCTCTCCATGAGACACAAAACATAATAATGAGATAGTTTAGTGAACTGAGGTCTGAACTTCACCGATCATTCACATGTCACATGATAAAAATGGTTCATACTTGAAAACTTCCATATTTCAAGCTATAGTTAAAATGACAACAGAATTAGGTCATCTCTTGCATGACTGTAAAGGTAAAGATTCTGTGATGATATCTCTGAGACTCAAACTGAAGTTAAGCTTAGCATAACAGAGTTACCAGAGCCAGATACATAGAATGCAGAAAATTCTAAGCAAACATGGTTATTTGGTTGCAATTAGTGATAAACAATAAAAATATCTTTGCTCAAATAGACTCAGTTTGCAGTCAATGCATTCTCTGCAGCTTACATAGTATGTAACTTTGTGTTAATGATAACAGAATAGCAGAAACTTGCCTTAAAAAGGCTCCTCCTATCATAAGACAAGTCAAGCACTTGGCACTTTCTCCATCTGAGATACTTCCCTGCAGAAGGGAAAATCCAATATAAAGGCCCTAATTAAAAAAATAAAATTAAAAAAATAACCGCTGGTTCCATCAGCATACATGTGTTGCTCTCAGCCCATAAATCAACATAAAATGATAAAATAAGAGTCTTTTTGGTTCAATAAGAAGATGTACCCGAGAAAAAAACAAAGACTGCATCAAAAGTTCAAGCTGAAATTCTGCAAAGAAAACCGACACATATTAGTGAAACTTTTGAAAGAAACTAATGTGATGTAAGAAACGTTACAGTATGTATTACAATATCCTCCATTTAAATGAAAGACTTTGCAGAGAAGGCAAGCAAAAGATCCATTAGTAGATCCTTAAACATAACATATCCAGGTCATTTTGGATGTTATAGATTGCTCAAGGGGTAGCAGACAGTTGATGCGTGGAACTACATCGAAGCATTGTTTGCTTCAGCTGTCTTCTAACCCCCC
>JAABOM020000049.1:28455188-28472918 GCA_011800125.2 Solanum clarkiae | reverse complement strand
AAATGTCAAATACCAGTAAATGAAGAATAAGCTTATAATATTTCAACAAGAAAGTAGTGGGTGACTGACGAGTTAGGTTATTATAAAAAAACATTGAAGATATAATAAAATTATTAAATGATAAATAAATACAAAATAAAAAGCACTTTCATCATTTCATAGCAGTAAATTAAATAATAAGCCATGGTAAAATTTTAATAATAACTAAAACAAATATATATTACATTAAAAGAAAAATACAATAAAGTAGGTAATAACCATCCAAACTTAAATCTACAATAGTAAAAAGGTTGTGAAGGCGTGAAATTTGTGTTGAGAATTCATATTTATTCTTTTGAAGATAAGTGGACAACAACATAACTTCATTATTTACTTACATGCTAGTAGAAATTATTCCATATGATCATACATTGGGGGCTCCCCCTAGTTAGTACGTTAGAAAGATACTCATATCATGCCATAACCCAACCAATAATATAATTGCATATTACACAAAACATGCTATTTGTGATGCGAATAAAGATGATTGCCATTAATTATTCACAAGATTTAATGGTGTATATATCAATATAATAATAATAATTGTGCCTCAATCTTAAACAAGTTAGGATCGACTATGTGAATTCTTATAAAACATTTAAGCTCAAATCATAACAAATAAAATAAAATTAAAAACATATGCTCAACCAATAACTATCACATATATGATTTTTATTTTTATTTTATTATCTCATACTTTAGTCAAGTATATTGTATCAATACCAAACATTTCAGTAACTATTTTCTTCCGTATAATTTTAGGTTTAATTATTTGTTCACTTTTAATATCTTCACTTATCACAAACAATATACAATATAATTTCTAAATTCTATTACTGCAACTTTCTTTTTTAATCTTCATTATGTTTAACACTTACTACAGCATGTAAAGGTATTTTACTAGCATATTATTGCTTTTATTGTATAGCAGGCATAAGAATACTACATGCTCTTTGCTTGATTGGTGCTTTCCCTGTCGAACTCGAAGCGATGATATGGGTGAACACCAATCATGACACGTTTTAATTGTTGATGTATATGCCATGTAGATGAATTGACATGTGGGGAAGACCATTTGTATATGCAGATCAAGAGAAAAAAATTTCAGTCACACATACTTGCCATTAAAATGACACACTAGTATATTTCCATACGTTAGATTAACAAATTACTTAGATGCCAAGTATTTTTCGTTTTTAATTTTTAAATTATGAAAAAAAAAGTGAATATTTCGGCGAGCATCAACCCAAACCTACCCGCCATTGACCATCCAAGGGGTGTACGTGTAGGAAGATCAAATAAGGATGATTCTTGTATTTATTACCAAACACAAATGCCTTTAATTTACCTTATTATTATCATATTATACAATGAACGGACCAAGTAATAGAAACATGTCAAAAGGATAATTTCTAGCGATACCTAAGAAATCTTCCAGCCATTTAATCATGCTGACTAGGTTCAATCATTACACATTTAATTTTGTTCAATAAAAGAAGTCAATAATACTGTCCAATATATATCAATGATTATCCATGTGAATTCTCGTTTCTCAGCCATGGAAGATATACGAGGGTATAAATTATATTCTCTTCGACATATGTTAAATTATTAATTATTATAATATAATTTTTTTAATATTTATCATCTTAAAATTTTAAATGTGCTAGTAAATTTGAAGTGCTACTTAAACAACTAGATCACGTTTCCTCTTCTCTCTCTGCTTTTGACTTCCAAAAAACCACAAACAACTTCTTCATCCATTCTTTTTCTTTTCCTCTGCTTCAATATCTGAATTAGCAACTACTATATATATGTGCACAAGCTTCACTTCTGGTGTTTCTTTAATGGAAGAGCTAAATCTATTTGCAACAACAAATGACATGGAGGGACAAAACAATAATGAAGAAGAAAGAGAGTCGACGGAGAGCAGCTCCTCTCTGCTCAAGAGGAACCGGACACTATCCTCCACTTCACTTGCCATAGTGGGAACTAAGGTTTCCCACATCGAAAGTTTGGATTATGAGTAAGAACAATTACTCATACTAAACCTTATCTGTTCTACCAGAAACATAATATTATTTGTCCTCACATGTCATGTCAGTTATATATATGTGTGTCGTCTCTGATTTAGGATCAACGAGAATGATCTCTTCAAGCATGATTGGAGAAAAAGATCAAGAGTTCAAACCTTACAATATGTTTTCATCAAATGGACACTGGCATTTCTGGTCGGCCTTCTTACCGGAGGTGTGGCCACCGTCATCAGTCTCTCAATCGAAAATATCTCTGGTTACAAACTTCGGGCTACTGTGAACTATATTGATGACAAAAGGTTAATCACATTTAATCTTTGTTTTGTTTTTACCCCGAGCAAATCCTCCTGTCTAATGACATTTAATTACTTGAAGATTTAAACAATTACGTTAAATAACTTCAATGAGACAAATAGCATTTCAAAAAGTCTGAGTTAATTAAAACAATTATGTAGGTACCTTATGGGATTTGCATTCTTTGGGGGTGCTAACTTTCTGCTGACATTGGTAGCTGCATTTCTCACTGTTTATTTTGCACCTACGGCTGCGGGGCCTGGAGTTCCTGAAATCAAAGCCTATCTCAATGGTGTAGACACTCCCAATATGTTCGGAGCAACTACACTTTTTGTTAAGGTGCATATATTAATACTGATTTTATCAAAGAGTATTCCCAATTACCCTCTAGCGTGACACGAATAGTGGAGGTGTTCAACCACTTGAACAAGTTGTACTTGTCTATTAAAATATGTTCCAACTCTTGTTAATTTCTACTTAACAATGTTGAATCGTTTCAATGCAACTTCACAGATCATTGGAAGCATTGGAGCAGTTTCAGCAGGGTTAGATCTTGGGAAAGAAGAGCCACTGATTCACATGGGCACTTGCATTGCTTCTTTATTAGGTCAAGGTGGATCAGACAGTTACAAACTTAGTTGGCATTGGCTCCGTTACTTCAACAATGATAGGGACAAGCGAGATCTCATAACATATGGCTCTTCATCTGGTGTTTGTGCTGCTTTCCGTGCTCCAGTAGCTGGCGTTCTATTTGCATTAGAGGAAGTAGCAACATGGTGGAGAGGCGCCCTCATTTGGAGAACTTTCTTTAGCACTGCTGTTGTTGTGGTAGTACTAAGGGTCTTCATCGAATACTGCAAATCTGGTAGCTGTGGACTTTTTGGAAGAGGGGGGCTTATAATGTTTGATGTGAGTGATGTAACTGTGAGGTACCATGTTGTGGACATTATCCCTGTTGTAACTATTGGAGTCATTGGTGGTCTCCTTGGGAGCCTCTACAATCACGTCCTCCGCAAGGTGCTCAGGCTCTATAATCTCATTAATGAGTAAGCTCTCTTGGTTGAATAAAAAATTCATCCATATTCCCAAGTTATCATCTGTTACCTCTGTTCTCAAAAGTTGAACCATTTGATACAAATTGTACCTTTTTGAACTCTAAATATGGTTGCTGTAATATTGATCCTTCTGTATCTTGCAGGAAAGGAAAATTATATAAGCTGCTTCTTGCTCTAAGTGTTTCTCTCTTCACCTCCACTTGCATATATGGACTTCCTTTTCTTGCTAAATGCAAGCCTTGTGATTCATCCCTATCAGAGTCTTGTCCTGGCACTGGAGAGACAGGAAACTTGAAACAATTCAACTGCCCAAGTGGTTATTACAATGATCTGGCCACTCTTCTCCTTACAACAAAGGAGGACACGATCAGAAACATTTTCTCCCAAAACACAGCCACTGAATTTCAAGTCTCATCACTTCTCATCTTCTTTTTGTTGTATTGCATCTTGGGAGTTATCACTTTTGGGATTGCTGTGCCATCTGGTCTATTCATCCCAATTATCCTCATGGGTTCAGGTTATGGTCACTTGCTTGGCATTGCCATGAAACCTTATACAAAAATTGATCAGAGGTTGTATGCTGTTCTTGGAGCGGCTTCCCTTATGGCCGGTTCAATGAGAATGACAGTTACCGTTTGTGTCATATTTCTTGAGCTGACAAACAATCTTCTTCTTCTGCCGATAACAATGCTTGTCCTTCTAATTGCTAAAAGCGTGGCAGACTGCTTCAACCCAAGTATCTATGAAATACTGTTGGAACTAAAAGGTCTCCCTTTCTTGGAAGCACACCCTGAGGCATGGATGAGGAATATCACAGTTGGTGAGCTTGCTGATGTAAAGCCACCAGTAGTTACACTTAAGGGAATTGAGAAAGTTAGACGAATTGTGGAGGTTCTAAAATATACCACACACAATGGATTCCCTATTGTAGATGGAATGATACCCGAATTGCACGGACTCGTCTTAAGAACTCACCTTCTTTTGGTACTTAAGAAAAAGTGGTTCTTGAATGAGAGTAGGAGAACAGAGGATTGGGAAGTAGAGGAGAAATTTACATGGATTGATCTAGCAGAAAAGTGGGGTAGAATTGAAGATATTGCGATTACGAAGGATGAAATGGAAATGTATGTTGATTTGCACCATTTGATCAACACAACCCCTCATACAGTGGTGGAAAGCATGTCAGTAGCAAAGGCGATGGTAGCTTTCAGGCAAGTGGGGCTTCGACATATGATCATCGTGCCCAAATACCAAGCAGCAGGGGTGAGTATATAAGAAACTTTACTATTTACGCCTCAGAGTCAAACACGTTGGTAGTAACAGAGCTTGTTATGTTTATTTTGCAACGCAGTTAGTGTAATTAACTTGTCTACTTGACTTGTAGGTACTTCCAGTGGTTGGAATCTTGACCAGGCAAGACCTAAGAGCCTGCAACATTTTGGATGTCTTCCCTCATCTGGCAAAGTCTAAGAGTAGCAAAAAACGACACTGAACTATGCTTAGCATTCTTTTGTAGATTTGCTTTCAATCATCCCTTCTTTCTACCAATATTTTAGGAAGAGATACAACAGAAGTATACGACAGGAAGTGTAAAGCCCACTTCACTATGTAAATAAGTCGACAGAAATGATTTATAAAAGCTATTGATAGTCATCTATATAAAATTCAATCACATTTGATACAACAACAATATTTTAACTTTAGATTATAAGGCTAAACATTTGTTCTTCTGGTAAGAAACAAATGACTCTTATTATTCAAAATTCTTCAAAAATTTTGAAGTGAAAGAATCAACAATACATCACATGAACAACTTACAGACAAAATTAATGCTCCCCACACCATATAAATACCAGCTACTCCGCCTTATCAAGTGCAAAACTTGAATCAATAAAGCAAAAATGTGTCTTATAACAGGAATACTAGAGCTATTTGTACAGTTATAACTGCAGCAATGAAACTGAAGAATGCAGTAGAAAAATGAAGAGAAGCTGCAGAAGAGGAGCTAGGCGTGGAAGAAGCTGCCTGATTAGAAGGTGCACTTCCGGTAACAGTTGTGATCTTAAGCTTCATTCCTTGTTCACAATGACCTGCTGTTCCACAAGCAAAGTATCGAGTCCCTGGCTTGTTTAGTTTAACAACATCGTTACCACCACTCATTGAGTTCACCGAACTGCTTATATCACAACTCTTGTATGAGCTTTCACCTTCCAGTTCTACAACATTGTGAAGGCCTGGGTTGTACCTAAAAACTGCAAATATATGGAAAAATTGGAGCTAATCAATGATCAATAAACTAAAAAGTTAAGTCCTCTTCAAACAAGATATGCAAATTACTTGTAATAGATTGAATGAAATCTCAAAGAATCCCCTTGAGTGAGTCAAAATGGATCAAATAAACATTTCATGACTCAAATGGTTCAAAATTTATCTAGGTCATAGCTGAAATTGTCCAACAATATGACCTGACCTCACTTTCTTTTTTGTTTTCCTTTTATTTAATTAGGTGAAAGCTAATGTATTTTTCTTATATTACTAGCTTAAATTATTTCATATTCACATAATTCTCAAATTCCATATTTGACTTCATATTTTTGAGTTTATGTTACATTTTGACCTGTTGAATTATAAATTTGTCCCCAATTCAGCACAATCTGCATCTGCTAACCGGTTGGATCAAGTCAACAAACATTACTCGTTTAAACATGGACAAGTTGAGCATTGCTAAAAACATGATTTGACTTTGGTAGAAACAAGAGAAATCAAGTTGCAATTGACAAACCTAGTGTATCTCCAACTTTGAATGTCTGACCAGAAGCCCAGGCATTGAAATCAGTAGATTCATCCCATCCTTGGCTTCCACCAACAGCGTGTTGGGCTGCCATTACATTTTTCTGGATCATTACCGTCACCGTGACCAAAATTAACAAATATATGCGTAGAACCTCCATATTGGTAGCAAATTGATTTTGTCCAGTACACTTGCCTAGCCTGTTTGCTAAAGATAAGCCTGACCTTCAATATTTAGCAAACAAGGAGAAGTTTGGAATATATACACTGTACATATATGATTGCTATCTTATTGCTTTGTAGTTGGTACTACAAATCGTGAAACTCAAGAATGTTTTTATTTCTCAACTTTCTTTGGTAATAAGTCTAGTGCTTGTTGCACTGCATGGAATGATAACCATGGTTAATTTATGACTACGTTTTTCTTCCTGCTGTTCCCATTATTTAGTATTGATTGTCCTGGCCAATCAAAAATATACATGCTCAGAAGATGCAGGTCCCAGAGATGAGGATGTTGAGGTGGATGTGCGGTCACTCCAGGAGTGACAAGGTTAGGAACGAGGTGATTCGGGAGAAACTTGAGGTGGCCCCGGTGGGTGAAAAGATGAGGGAAGCGAGACTGCGATGGTTCGGACATGTGCAGAGACGAAGCATCGACGCTCTTGTTAGGAGGTGCGAGAGGTTGGTCGTGGAAGCTCCCCGGAGGGGTAGAGGTAGACCAAAAAAGTACTGGGGGAGATGATTAGACAGGACTTGGCGGAACTTAACCTTACTGAGGACATGACCTTAGATAGAAAGGAGTGGAGGGCGTGGATTAGAGTACCAGGCTAAGTTCTTCTTTTTCTTCTTCTCCTTCTTCCTCCTCCGCCTCTTCTCTTCCCCTTCTTTTTTGTCTTTTCCCTCTTCTTTTGCCGGATATTAGTAGGATTTGTACTATCTTTATTATTACTATTCCTTTTATCTTCATTGCCTGGCTGATAGATGGTAGTCTATCATATTTTCATATTGTCATGGGTTTTTCATTGTTAGTCACTCCTGTTGCCCCCTTCTCTTTACTTACATTACTTACATTTACTTACATTTCTTTATGTCATATCTAGGTATTTCTGCTTATGGGTTTTGAGCTGAGGGTTTTAGGAAACAGGCTCTCTACTTCTATGAGGTAGCGATAAGGTCTGCGTACAATCTACCCTCTCCAGATCCCACTTGTGGGATTGCACTGGATATGTTGTTGTTGTTGTTGATTGTCCAAAAATAGGGGACGATGCTCTTTCGAAGGCCTTAAGGATATTTTTGAACTAAAGTAATGGACATTTTTAATCCTTTTCCATTTTAAAAAAGACATCATGTCCAAATGGACTCTCAGCCATTACGTGTTGAGTGTCACGGGATGCTAAGCAAATAACTGTTTGGTCCACCAATTTTTGGGTGACGTTGGTTTTAATCTAAGTTACCAATTTAGTCTTTTGATTGTGTCAGTTAGGTGCTATTGTATATTCCAATTATAAGTGAAACTGACTTTTGCCAACAGAACTTTCATTAGATTTAGTAGGTGACTGAAATTAAGACTTGCATTTTAAGCCAATGAAAGACCCTTTTCAAATCAGAATACCACTTTTTGCCTGTTTATTCTCATCTTCCCTTGAGCGCAAAGTCAAGAAACACTCATTAACAAAGAAAATGAAAGATGTTTAAAATTCTTATTTCTTGACACTTGAGGCACATACAAACTGAGCTAAGCACAATACAAAAAGTTCCATCAATGCCCATAGCTTAGGGTTGATTTCTGAAGAAGGTGACAATCTGGTTAAAGACAATATCCTTAGCAGTAGTTCCTATAATGAAATCAGCATGAGCAAAATCCTTGACATATTTAACATGCAACTTGCCCACATCATGGTATTTGAGGTGATCGAGTAATGTGGCCACATCTTTAGTAGTAGAAAGTGCATCTTGGCCTCCATAGCTGAGAAACAGGGGAAGGTCTCGAGGGATATTTCCCAAATTATACTCTGGAGGTTTTGCTTGACCATAATGTGCCAAATTATTGATGGGGCTCCCATAGTCGTATTTCCTTAGGATTCCATCTCTAACAGCTGCATTTAATTCATCATTGCAATTGGTTAAGATAAGTAGCAACATGATTAATCACTTGATGACTACGGGATTAATTTTAGGGATAATTTAAAATATATATAATTGACTAATTAGTTTGTTACAATGTTTTATTTACATAAAAAAAATAGCAGAAAATCATAGGACAGTGACTATACAATGTAGCTGTTCAAAAGTCATAGAAAGTATTATTAATTATATAATATATACTTATATATGAGTTATACACTGAATATACATTATAACACACTCTATACATGAAAAATATACGTTGAGTATACACTGAATAGTCTTTATATATATATATATTTGCAGTGAACAAATGGTCATTTTTTAAGTGCGACCTTTGAACCGTACTCGTTATAACACTTATGTCTCAAAAGCTATTTGTCATGTTACTAGACTGAATGAAATTTATCCATTACGAGAGTAACGTAACAAGACTTTACTTATATTTGTCAAAGTGAGAACTCAATTCATGGTTTTATAGCTAAGACGCAAGAATTCTATCCTTTTATTTCGAACACTAGAAAATTGTGCTGGAATTTCACTTATTAAAATTTTGAACTCCAACCTTGTATCCAGATATTTTCATCTTTAGGTAGGATATTTTTATCTAGATTTAGTCTTTTGCCTAGAAAATAACTATTTCTCTATTATATTTTTAGCAGTGTCAAAATATTCATAGTTAGTCCCAAAATTGACTATTCCACTTAATTTTTCCTTCTAATTACACACTATTGAAGAGGACTTACTTTGAGCCAAATGCACAAAGTTCTTAGTCGATGTGGATTGAGGCTCGTTCTTCAAGAATAAATGGACCGTGGAGGCATTTAGACAGCAGTTTTTCCCTGTATCCATAATTAAGATTTGAAGAATTATGATGACAAATACAAATGACCATCAATAATTATTGAACATGTCCTAGTTAATTAGATTAGTACCAGTAATTGCAGTAAGGAAGTCATAACAATTAACCCCAGGCTGAGCACACAAGACCTTGACAAAAATAGACACAGGCACACTAAAAAACACACAAAAAAAGTGTCATGATTTGAGAAGAACAAAAGATGAGTTGGATCTAGTCGTAAGAGATTTACCTTGTCGGATTAAATTCTGCAAGACCAAATATAGTAGTGATCTGTTGACGTAATAATCTCCATCAAGTTTAATTATAGAGAATAAAAAAAAATTGATGTAGTTTAGCACTTAATTAATTACCTCGCCAAGAAAGAATCTGGCAGTAAGGACACCTAGTGCAGTGGTCATATGGCTCAAATAAGCAATTGGGCTGAGCAAAGCTGCTGATTTTATCTTGTCTGTTTGTCTTCCTTCTGAGAATAATGCCAAAGCTATCAAAGTTCCCTATAGCAATTCATTAATTAGTTATAAAACATAGTATCAAAGAATAAATTTTGAAAGTTTAATTGTAGTATGTTTTACCAATGAATGGCCGACATAGTGAGTTTTTTGTCCAGTTTGTTTGTAGACAAGGCTAAGGAGAGCGGGTAAATCATGGACTACAAGATCATCCCATGACCAATTCCAGTAGTCCTGCACAATTTAGATTCATAAAATAATTTTGTACAATCGAATTTAATGATTCAGGATGATTTTAAGGAGATACGGGATTATTAGGATGAAGATTGATATGTCGAAGGCTGTATCTTGTTCCTCTAGTGTTGGCAATCCAAACATCAAAGCCACTATCTGCTAAAATCATAGGCAGTGATTGTTCCGCTGAGTTCATTAACCACGTTACTCCGTCCTGCAACAACAATTTCCAAAATTCTCATATGCTGGCTCCATTTTTTGTGCCTAAAATCCCTCAAAAGACAATATCATGCAATGGATTCATAAGTTCGGTATCTTCATGGTTGGGCTCATTTTCTTACATCCTAGCTAAATGTATTTCAATTTAAATTTAAAATTGGATCTCATCACTTTTACACGACATTTTTGGATGTAAATACACACAACGTTTTTGTACCAACTCAAAATTTATAAATTCCTGCAATACATTTATATACGTGTCTTAACGGCACCGATGTACGGCCGATCTAAGAAGAAGATGTTAATTTTAGGATAAGAAGGAAGAGGCTCCAAATCGAGCTTTCATGATCTGCACATTGACATCATTAATTATGTTATCTTCCTTTGTCTTTAAGCTATACTGATTTTTTTTATTTTTTTTTTAAAAAAAACTCTTATTTTCTGTCCGGAGAAGACCCAACTAAAGCATCACTATTTTTCATTAAAAATCTGAATATATATATTTAGCGATTATTTTCTACAGATATTTTAATTAAATCGGTAAAAAAGAAGAAAATGTTCAAGTAATACTTTTATACATATATATATATTTAAAACCTTAGTGAAAATCTATTGATTAAGTAGAAAATCATGTTCTGTAGCACAAATTTAAAAAAACTGAAATCCCATCCTGATCTAGAAGTGTAACCATTCAATTGAGAACAAATGGTTAATGTTTAAAGGTGAGCATCCACAAGATTGATAGGTATAAAGTATGGTGGGCATTTTATTTGATCAATATTGCTTGTGTCATATTCTGCTAGTAAAATCAAAGAAGGGCATAACCTTTCCATATGTTAGTATAAATCTTCCTTACAAGCTACAAATCATGCATCCTACCTATATATGAAAAACAAGAAGGCGTTTTTATGCGTAAAACAAATAAATAGAATAAAGATCGTTACGTGTCTTTATTTGAGAAATTAATCACAAATTAATAAATTTCATTGTACTAAATAGACTCAAGTCGACTTGAGCATTTTTTAATTTATATTTGACATTGGAATAATGAAAGTCATTTTGCAACATGTTTACCACCAGTATTCCATGCTGAAATAAAACTGGCTGCCTGTTCTGCGCGCTACCACCTATTCGGCCTTCCGGAATTCTTTGCACACTCAGTATGTAACCATCATCAGTAGTCACCTGAATAAAGAAAAAAAAAATGTAAAATCTGGTGGACAAAGTCATTTAAAAAACAGAGGAATTACCTCATACTCGTGGCACTTAAAACCATGAATAGTCACATAGGTGGCGCACATGTCACTTGCTGCTGCAGCATTAATCAATTCATTATCATCAGCAGCGAGAAATGCAAATGTTGGATGAGTCTCAAACACTAAGATTATTAATGTCAAAGAGCCTAGAAACATGAATAATCTGTGCCACTCCATTCTATTGTTGTTGGTGTTTGTAAATTGTGATGGCTCGTATCAGGCCGTATACCAAGTGTTACTCATGTTTTTAAAATTTATTTATAGACGGAAGTTAGAGCGGTGGGAAAACGATTTCTAACTTTTTAAGTGCAAACCGACTAATTCTGGACAATCTTGTTTCTCATTTCTAGATTTTCCAAAAATTGCATGGAGAATTTGTCATTTTCCGCCTTTAAGGCCCACTAAATTTGGATGTTTTATACGTTGCCTTTTTCGATCAACGTAACTAATGAGATCAATATGAATGTAAAACGGTATTTCTCTGATCACAGGTACCTTTTCAATTGACATGATATTGAAGAAAAAAAAAATGAAACTTACAGTCTAAAACAATAAAATGAGGTAACTCGAATATTATCAAATTGACTGCAATTTAAAGTTAAGGTGTAACTCCTTACAGAAGGAGTACAACTTAAACATATATGTTTGTTAATCGGCTTTAACACTGGCAAGTTGTAATGGCAGGCCATATTATACGAAAAAAGAAAAGAGATATATAACTCATTGAGAGGGTGACGCAACTCGGATAGCAACGCTTGCTGAACTTTGTTATTAAATGAAACAAAAGTATGTAAGAAAGAAATTGAAAAGGAAACGAAGATGGGATAACATTGCAAGTTCGCCAAATTAAATATCCATACGTCAGAGCAAACACTCACAAATACACAATACATGGAAAACACCTACCGCCCTTTTTTATATTAAAAAAAAAATCGAGATAGCAGAAGGGGAAGTGGAGAGAGGACTACGATATAGGGAATTGAACCTTCACCAACCAACAAGTAAATCTTCAAGTAATCAACAACTCGACCATGAAGATTTTCGGTACATGAAATCCATTAGACATATGGTTGTACAATTTTTTTGGACGACACACTCCACATCTTCAAAGGTTACCAAAATCACAATAATAACACTAATAGCAATGCCAATATTAATAAATAAAATCAGAAACATAATAAATCAACTTCTGGATAATTTTTTTCTCAGTACAAATCCTTTTTTATCTCATAAGATAGGAATAAGGTTGTGTATACATTATCCTCCCAAACCCCGTTTGTAGAATTTCAATGGGTATGTTGCTGTTGATTCAAATCTCTTTTTACACAAAAGAGGGTAAATTGAGAAATCCTTTTCAGATACAATTGAGGGCTTTAAATTATAAGGAACATGGTAATGATTTTACTATTATTTTACTTAATAAAATCTAGTTTATATGTTGATGGACCATAAAGTGGAACCTTTTCCTTGAGAGTTTTGATGGTCTTTTGGGCCTCAAACGTAGTGTCTTGGGACTGTTCACCGTCCTCGGCCCTGGCCTGATCTAAGATCACACTCCTAAAGGAAGTCCAGTTAAAGAAGTTAGCCTTGGACCATTTAAAGGAGTAAAGTTCTTCAGTTTCTATCTTAGGTTCAGTCAAAAATGGTTAGACTACATTGAGCTTCAGTCATATGTGCATGAACTTCAGACAAAATGGCTAAAATCAAGCTAAAATGACTGAGCTCCACCCACATATGGCCAATGTTCAATCAAAACTTGGCTGAACTTTGTCAAAATCATGTATCCATGCACTCCACCGCTTTTACGCCTAATAGTCCTAAATTCCAGAATTGAAGTTTCCCTGCAAAAAGGCAAGTCCCACCATATGCAAATAAATGCAAGGTTTTACTAAGTAACATAATTAGGCTCTTTTTGGTTCATTAAAAGGTGAGACATATCACCCAGAAACATATACTCAGATAGAGTACGTCCTTGGTTATTTATTAACAAAGATGCAGTTTGTAACTTTATACACAGTAAGTGCGTGCCAATGCACACCTGATCTCATGGCCCTCAAGTTCCATTGGCTACTGAGGGTCAAAGAGCAAATCTCAAGAGGTCACAATTCCTTGTGCACTTTGCACATACATATATAAACTTATGGAAGCCAGGTCTAGTTATTAGCCAACGCTATTTGCAGGACTCATACTCTTCCTCTTTTCCCTAAAGCTGCCACTTAACCTGGGAAGACAACATTGTACTGACCTCAGTGATTTGGCCTCACTTCTGAACTTTCCTACAGGGGTGCTCTTGCCACTAGACACTGGCAAATAAGGTGTGCTAGATGTGGATTTAGGTGGCAGCTGTAGACCAGCAGCCGGTCCATTTTGGTTGTCTTCAGCATCTTGCTCATTGAGATTCCGGTTTCTTGAGCTTTCTTTGAAAAGCTCGAGTAAATTCTTCCTCTTATGTCTTGGAGAAGATTGTGGTAAAGACACAGGAGGTCTTTCTGCAAAAGAGGATCTATTGTTTAGCAGAGTACCAGCCAACGAACCTCGATGCACAGGTGTATTTCCACGCGAAGGAGTATTTCCAAGGGATGGTGTAAAATCTGCAGTGAAGATAGATAGACTATTAAGAATTAATGAGAATGATGACAAGTGTAAATAGAAGGTGGCTGCTCGCAACAAGAATAAGTAGTGTTCTTTGATCCCTATCTTAGCAAAATCTATATACTGGTGTTGCACTTTTCTTGATCAAAAAAGTCAGGTACCTTCAATACCTGATTTTGTAGATTCCGTCCTCCCAAATAGGCAGTCATTACTAGTGATTCAGTTGGATGCATACATTATCAAATTTATGAATGAACATAATAACATGAAAAGAAAGATGGAGAGAACATCATGTATTGAAGGTCTGTCTCACCTCCCTTAACACTAAAGAAGTCATCATCGCAATCTGACTCCAACCAGGCCTGGGAATCAAAAAAGGTCTCCTCCTTGCTACCTAAACAAAGGAATGCCTCGGGCTATTAGAAAAGATAAAATGTATCATGAGATTACTAATAATAATGACAAATACAAAATAACTTGACCACAATTCATCCATGAACCACCAAAGCATGTAAAATTTATTGAAAACTTTGCAATGTGGGCTCTGTTTCATGAAATCGGTTTGAAGACACTACAGAAACAAGGAAGAAAACTGAAAGAAAGCATAGATCAATGATCATGTCCTTTCATCATTATTCCACCACAATCCCAACACATCACATTCGAAATAAATCCATCCATCTCAAAATAAAACAAGAAGGGAACTAGTTAGTAACTTCTATTAGCAAACTAAACTAGTAGGAGATGCATCGGGTTGCTTGAAAGTAGTCAATAAAGGATCACCTCGACTATCATAATGAAACTACATGACTAGCAGGAAATTACATGTAACGCCATTGGCAATATGAAAGGAATCTCAGAGGACTATTCTAGAGGCACCAAACAAGAAAACCCGCGGGATTAAACACAATTAGACATGACAAGCTCACTTGAGGTTAGAACCATTTCCACAGATGATTAAATCAGACAAGCAACTCATTTTACCTATACCAGGAAAATGGTATATTTACACAAATAGCTGCCTCTATTCACTGTTTACTTTTTTAGCCAGTATACATAGATTATACACATACATTATACATACGCTGGCTATTTTTATAATGACAAACCCATCCGGATTCTTTGAATATAAAGAGTATTGACAATGACTTTCTATTGAATTCTTAACATTAAGCTACAGGGTGTCTCTTTCTCTTTTTTTGTAATTTTTTTTAGAGGTCGTCTCCAGAAAATAAAAAATAGTAGTGCCACGGCAACATGTGCTGCAGATGGCCCCACCAATAAGAGAGTTTTGGCATTGCACATGATTTTAACGATAGCTCGTTAGTCAATCTTCCCAAGTTGCACAAAGGAATAGTCAGCAGACAAAAAAGAAAAAATTACACACTTAAATTATTAAATTTGTAATTCTTTCAGTTTCATCAGCGACTAATTTGAACAGAAATTTGTTAATCATGGAGTTGATGGTCACCTAACTAATAAATTATTATCTCATAAAACCATTTTTGTAGCTGAAAAATTGGAAAACAATTATTACTTGAGTTACCAGACGATAAATCAACCAGTTAATCATGTCATTCAGATCAAACAGAACATCTCCATAATTTTCTTAAACATGAAAGAAAAAAACAGATAGATTTTCCTTAGGACAAGCAATTTCCGTAGCAAACTCGTAGGCAACATCAGACTAACTCAAAAATTGAACTTCCGCATCAATTTTCCTGCCCTTTTTTAAATCATCAGAAACCCCACAAAAAATCCGCTATCATAAGTGAATCAATGATCAAAGAACACAAAAATGGAAACCCCAAAAAACCTATCCAACAGTAAAACGAAAAAAGGTAAAGCAAGAAGATCGTACCATGGTCGATGAAACTGGTAACGGGGAGTACCGGTGAAGGTTGTGGTTTACTTTGAGGATTAGGGAGTTTGATTTCAGCATTATCAAGGGGTTTATCTTTGATGGGTGAGGGACTCACAAGCTTGTCAGTTTTAGATGCAAAAACAAGACGGAGTTTCTTTGCTGATTTTGGGTCTTTATGCACTGAAGCAGACGATCCCATTGCTAACAGAAAACCCTTGATTTGTCCCGCGATGTCAAACAAGAAAAATGCAGTAAAAAGGGTTTGGCAAAGAAGGGACAAATCGTTGAAATCCCCTAGAGCAGAGCAGAACAGAGTAGAGAGCAAAATATCATAGGAAAATTGTGGAGGCTTTCAATACCAAAATTATCGTAAGTTGTAATGGAGAAAGTGGGTGGGTCCTACTTAAAAAGGTTAGTAATGTTGCAAATAAATAACTTACTCGAGATTTGGTCTTTCTCTCGACTTCATACGCTAATTTTTTTTTAGGCAATTTTTCAAAAATAAAATTATACGAATTTTTAAATTTATATGTAAAATTTTTATCAAATTTAGAATATTTAATTTTTGAAAAATAAAAAATATTGCATAAATTTAGAAAAAAAATTAAAGCAATGGAAAAAGTGGGAATAATTTAAATGAGATTTGGCTTTTCTTACGAGTTCATAACGTGTACTAATATGCGGAAATGTAGAGTATTTATATTTTTAATTCTTAAGGGTCGTGGTAGGTTAAGAAAAACAAAAAAAGAATTTGATAAGAATCCGAATTATTTTATTTATGGACAGAATAGAAGATATTAGAATTATAATTATTAAACCAACTACTGATGATAACTCAATAGATTAATCCGAAAAGAATAATGTAAAAAATAGTGGGAGATTTTGGAATTTCACTTTGTGTGTCTCGATTTTAGTTGCTGTGTTTGCAATTTCGAGTATCGAATGGAGGTGGGCCTAAAGCTCCGTGTTTGAATTCTCTCCCTCCAATTAATTCTGCTTTGAGTTTTCCTAAACAAGCATTATGTTATGACAATTCATAAATCTTTTTTTTATTTTGATAAAGTATTTACTTCATTTTATCAAACTGCCTTCGTTTTCAAATACTTGACATTTTGAAAAGAAGGAATTATTTATTACTCTCCTTTGATTTATAATAATAATTTATTCAGCCTAATGATTTACTTTTAACAATAAGTTAAAAAAGTTAATATTATTCTTGTCCCAATTATGTAATACTTGTCAAAAAAAATAAGTTATCGTGCACATAAATAATGAAATAATTTTTGAAAGAAAAATACAAAAGAAATTAAAAAAAATCTCATATATAAAAAATGAACTTAACTTTAATCTTTATTTTAAATACAATATTGACCCCAAAAAAAATTATAGTTGATAGAATTTTCCATATAGTTCAATTATCAATATTTTAATCTAATCTAATTTACCTGCAATAGTTAATTACCACAAAAACCAAGATAAAGGTAATAAGTGCCTTTATAATTTAGAATATTAAAAAAATATTCTAAGTAAATCTATTAAAATAATGCAACATCGTAAAAAAACAAATAATATGAAGGGAACCATGGCAATACTTAGAGTTGATTTGTCAATTAAGTACTTATGATACAAAGGCATTATTTTGTCGGTGTTACATCACTCACTGCTGTGACACTTTCATCTATAAACTCTAAAATTGTTATGATTACCGGAGTATTATTGCAAGAATGGCATATCATTATTGAATGATTGACTCTATTTTAATCAACAAAATAAGAGTATTCTCTCCATTGGAATTTATTTATTTAATATTTTTAATCATTTTTAAATTGTTATTTTTAATAAATAAAGTAAGATAATTTTTTATATATTTTTTTTTAATTTATTAATATTAAATTAATATATTTTAAAAATATAAT
>JAABOM020000049.1:28408836-28453813 GCA_011800125.2 Solanum clarkiae | reverse complement strand
CGTGGGGTCGGAGAATATATGGGTTGATTTTGGGTTGATATTTGATGGGAGTTAGGTGGGTATTTAAGAAATTGGGGCGCGTGGCCCCCACGCGCAGGTTTTTTTATTTTTATATTTATTTTTTTCTTTTGAAATGATGGTCTAAAAAACATTAAAAATAAGAATAAATCCTCGCGAGTAATTTGACACCGTGGAGGGTAAAAATTGGGTGTCAACATATATATATGTATGTATAATTTTTGTTATCAAGTATTATTTATTTCTTAATATATATTAAATTTATAATATATAATAATACGATAAATTTATCATTTGATTAACTATAATTTAGCTATTTCACTGTTGTAGGTGTAGGCGTCATACGCCTAATTCTTAAAGAGAGATTCGAGGTTCAAAGAGTTAAACTTTGCAAAATATATGATAAAATTTTAGAATTAAAAAACAAATTTTGGAATTTTGAGTTCTGAAAAACTAGGAATTTGAGAAAACTTAAAAAAAAAAAAAACTGTTCTCTTTTTAAATTACTCAAAAGAAATTAAAAATAATTTTCAATTTTTATACATGGCTAAATACAATTTTAGTTTTTTCCTTTAATATCAATTTTTTACTTTAAAAATAAAAATTACTTTTATAATTTTGAAGTTCAAACACCCCTAAATCTGTTAAAAGAAAACAGTTTCTTAGTAAATAGTTCTGCATAATGTAAATCTAAATTAGTGGTAAATTTCAAATAACAAATGGTTATAAGAAAATAAAAGATTTTAGATAAGTTTTGCTGACACATCTGCCTATTGAACTTTATTACTACTTCTTGACAAGGTACATGAAATGGCAGTATTGACTATCCTCATCCAGAGTTCCAAATCCATCACACACAACACAAAACAAAACAAAACAAAGAAAGAAAAAACATGAAGATTATCCTAATTAGAAGTTTTTAACTACTCTAAGACAAGTCTTAATCTTTTGCTCAACCTAATTAATTAGTCTTTAATTTTATCTTTGTTTTTAATCAAGGAAAAGGAAAAAATTTTAAAACTCAAGAATTGAACACTTTTTGGTATATTTCCTTTTCATATAATAATGCATTTGCCTTAATTTCTTACAAATAAGTTCTTTTTCTTTCCAATTGCAACAACGTTGATTTAACTTGTTCTGGAATTGTCTAAACTGCTAAAATAGGGAACTGTAGTATAATATTGACAACTTTTTTGTTTTATTGGTACTGATAATGATAATATTGACATTTCACTATTAGCAATTTGTAACCCCCATCCTTCTATATATATAATACTATGTAAGTCCAAATAAATCATGTTTGGGATTTTTCAAGCTAGTAAGGAGCAGCCAAACATAACCACGATACTCACACTACTAGAAATAAAAGTAACAAAAATTTTGTGTTATTAAGCATTATTTTTCTATTCACTTTCTACTCAATCAGCTCTGTGGTAAATATATTGTGAAAAACATATTCTTATTGAAATAATGGAAAGTTTTCAAATGTTTCTATATGGAAACATTATTATTTTTTCCTTTTTCAATAGTCCAATCATAATATGGAAAAAATATAACCATTCAGCATTTTTCAGTGAGAAATTTCAATGATAAAACGATGATCTTTTAGTACTGTAAAGGAATAATATTTTTAATCCCTAAGTTATTTAAATTTTACATTTGATCCTTGTGATGTGTGTGTGTATATATATAGGAATAATTATGCGGTGAAATGAATAATAATTATGATAAATTTGTAAATATTCCCGAACAAAAGAAACAAAAAGCACGCAATTGTATTAATTAAAGGTTTTATGAATTTGGTGAGATATCATATATATTAAAATAATAATTTTTAAATAATTGAGGGACGAAAAGTACTATTAACCTAAATCAAAAGAAACAACGGAAAAGACGAAATAAATAAAACTTGGACGAGAGAAGATAAACTCTTTGTTAGGCATGCATTGAACCTAAGAGCTATTTGATTCGTGACCCATTCCGATTGGAGGCAAATTAAGCGTCGGCACCTAATTAACATGTAATATGTCATTAATTTGATTTTTCAAGTGTAATCAGTCGTTATCAACTTATTTGATCAGGTAACCATATATGTCTTCATATAATTCATTAACAAATTGACCCAATTCTACTTGTATTAGTGATCATGCACAATAATAAAATTTCACAAGTGCGGTTTGAGAAGGATAATGTATACAACTTTTACCTCTATCTAATAGAGATGGAGAGACTATTTCAACAAATATATGTGTTACTATACGTTTTAAATCTCTTTGGAGCATCCTCGAGGGATAGATTCGTGGATAAAAAATTAAAGTTTTTTAATAGTATCAAAATTCAATAAAATCATAGTCACAAGAGTTCACTCTGCTCTTAAATAAAATATTCTTGGTAAACTTTGCGAGTTATTCGACGCTTGGCAAGTTTGGAAGGAGAATCATCTTAATGTCATTATCGTGTACTTTGAAATCGACAAAAATTAAACACGTCTAAATTGACAAAAAAAAAAAAATACATATAGGATTAGCCACTCCAAAAAGATGCAAGTGCCATGCTAATGCTAACACTTAAAACTTTGATACTGACACCTACTGATTAAATAATCTAAAAATGAAATTTGTCGACTGATCAGAAAGTGAAAAAGACTCTTTTGCTTATGAATATCATCTTGTTACCATGGACTTTGCTGTCTGTCGTACACAATAAGGAATGGTCCTTCCTGAATTAATCTTTGTCCCACAATAAAATTTCTAATTTAAGCAGTTCAATTAGATTACTTTAACTATCTGCAGAGGAACAAGTGCGAAGAAATTGTATGTCTTTCATTCTTTAGATTTAGAGAATAAAATATCATTAGTCAATTGCCTTATTAATTCTATTTTACTATACTATAGGATAAGAGGGATTAAGAAAGACTTGTCAATATGAGGGCAATTTGGTCATCTGAATAAAGAAAGTATATTCTGCCATGCAGAGTATTTTGGTAACTGTTGAAAATTATAGCAAGGTTATTGGCTGAAGAAGTACGTTACTATAGCTGCCATAAACATTTTTATGTGTCCTTGACCGGTTAGCTCTTTGCTACATCATCAGAGGTCAAACATTCCTCTTAATTAACGTAGTTTTTAGGTGCAGGTGAAGTAATAATTAGAAGCAGTGCTTAATATCATATTGTTCAATTCAATTAGTCTCTAACTCTAAACCCAACAATGTTTGTCTTATATATTTTTGGATATAATAAACAACGGCAATACTTGGATGCTTACTGTCATTGCCACTCGAATATGACAAATATAATAGTTTTATATCACCGATGAAACAAAAATGATCTGTAATTTATAGCAGGTACCTAGTAGTTGGTACAATAGGCTAGATGCTTTTAATCATGGGCTGCTCTCTATTTCCGTGGGCTAGCTACAATGACATGGGCCTTCCTTTGGATCCATTGGAGAAAAGGAAAGGATTTTGGCGGATTTCTTTCTAGTTATGGAGGAAATACTTATTAACATTCTGAGCAGGCTACCTGTCAAGTCACTCCTCCGTTTCCGTTGCATCTCAAAATTTTGGAAGACATTAATCAGTGAATCTTATTTCAAGAAGAAGCATCTCAGTCATGCCAAAAACCAACCCTGCTCCCAAAAATTGCTTTTTTTTGCGACCATTACCCTGAGGAGTATCAATTCTCGTCTTGTTCTATATTCCTGGTTACGGAGAATATTCGCATGTTTGATTTCACTTCACATTCTAATCCAATAGAGATCGATGATATAATACTCCATTCTAGTTGTGATGGACTGTTTCTCATCGAAATTTGGCCCCAACATTATTTCCATATTAGTCATATGGAACCCTTCCGCAACACATACAAGAGGTTGATATGGGATCTATTTACGGATTGGCTTATGACTCTACCTGTGATGACTATAAAATCTTCAGGATTGACAAATCTGGAAAAAAGTGCAATGAAATTGGTTCGTGGAGATTAATTGATGGTAAAACAGATAGCCATCTGCGGATGCGTGGAGAATATAATTTGGCATTTGTAGATGGAGCATTTCATTGGCTTGGTTTCTTATCAAAGTTGTGCGTGATTTCATTTAATATTTCAGATGAGGCGTACGGAGAGATATCATTGCCAGAGATGGTAAGCTCCCAGTTCGCTCTATCCCAGTTCGACAATTTCGAAGTTGTAGAGTTCGGCGATGAAATTGACGTTGATGTTCATGTGGGTGTATCAGTGTTGAGAGGACTGCTTGGCGTCTTTTATAAGGATGACAAAAATTTCAATTCATGGGTAATGAAAAAGTATGGCACCTGGATGAAATGGTTGACTCTACCAAGTGCCATGAGTTTTCTAGTGTTGGTCTGCTGTGTTGAAGAGACACCAAATAGTGTGAGAAAAAGAAGAAAATATATATATAAGATGATATGTGGTGGATCAATATATCCTGACGATTATGATAGTGGTGGAGTAGGTTTTCCTTATACGGAAACTCTCATCTTTCCAGAGTTGGGACATTGATATTATGTTCTTATAATTTTAATGCTTTTCGTTCCAAAATTCATCTTCGTTTTTTTTTTTTTAAAAAATTAGAATATGATTTTCTTATTAATGAAGAGCATGTGCAAAATAGAATTGAGTCCAACCCAATTCAGAAAAATAGTAAAACATAACTATGCCCAAGCCCAGATCCAATCCAGATAAAATACGTACTCTATATATAAACAATTATCCGTCGTAGGATTTCCTAATCCTACCCTTTCTATTTCTTCCCTAGAAACCCTAGATCTCCACCTATGTTTACTCCCTGAATTAACCCCACGTTTCTGATCAAGCTTTTGTAGATCTGCAATGTCAATAGACCCTTGCATAAAGTGAGTTGTCATAACAGGTCACACTTTTTAACTTCTCTTTGTATTAAATTTATTTCGTCTCCGAATATCAATAAGTCGATGGTTAAGTTTTTTTTGCTCATGGGCTGTTCTCTTATTTCCGTGGGCTAGCTACAACGACATGAGCCTTCCTTTGGATCCATTGGGTTGAATAGAAAGTTGTGCGGTTAGCAGTATACATTCACGCATTATATATTACAAGGAATTTTCACAAACAACTATTAAAAAGTATTTTAATTATGCTCCTTAATTTACTAGAACCTGTCTAATTGGCTCCATAGCTATATTTTTATTTGTATAATTAGTTGTCGATATACATATCCGTTTGTATAATTCACAAAAAAATTAGTGGTGAGTTTTAATTATTTAAAACTATAGCTATGATAAATAATTAAGAAGTATATGTTTGCTTAGTCGTGTCATTTAGTCTTATATTACTTATCTACTAAAGATGTCGTGTAAGTTCTATTGCTACTGCTGTTTCAGTTAAACGACTCTGCAAGCATTATAAACTTTAATTAGTATGAAATACACTGCAAAATAACCTAAACTTTAATTTGTATGAAATACACTGCAAAATGACATAAATTTGTGATACATGCATATTTGATGCTGAAGAGGTAAATAGTATGAGGAAGTTGAGAGGCTCAAAAACATTAGTATAAAATACCCTGTAAAATGACTAAATTACATTCTTGTTCTTGACGAGGATAAAACTACTACTAATTTATTTTTGAATTTAATATTTTCCTTGTCTTTGCTCTATTTTATAAATTCAGAAATAACCAGAACTTATAACTTATACTTTGTCGTCTTAGGTAAAACATCCCGCTTTGTGCACAATAGTTTAAACAAGGAGGCATAAACTCCAAGAATATCTAGTTTCTGGGAGATTTTAAAAAGTGATAATATTGATATAATATATCCAATTAGCCAGCGTAACAATAGGACAAGTTATAAAAAAGTCTGTGTAGACGGGAGTTGAAAAAGATACACCATCTTCATTACACTTTATTTCGATCCTTGTATCTATTGCTGCTGAAGTTGGTATTTTTCCAATAAAAATCATATATATCCATTTTTTGCTTTGACCTTATGTACTTTCTTCTAGGAACACTGCTAAAAGGGTTAAATGGACGGGTTGGTTTCTACTTTCTATTACTCTTACGATGTTCTTAATTGTGAAATAATTCTTTTCCTCTTTCTTATGCCAAAATCTAATATATAAAATAAATATTATCATCAATTCATGTGAACCACGTAAGTAGCTAACTTTAAGAGCGTCTAAATGAACCGAAATATAGGTAAATTCATTCAAAATTTTATGGGTTGGGCCCAATTCAAATTTTAGTCCATTTGAGCTCAAAATAAATTTGGGTGGTCATCACCCAATGCAATTTCTATTTCAACCCATTTTAACATTCTCAATTTCAAAACAACCAGTTCGTTTGACACCCCTAACCAACTTTAAATGAACTAATCAAATGAGCCAAGCTCAAAAAAAGAAAAGGCAAATCAATGGGCTAGCCATTCTAGCTTACTTTTGCACGAATCATGTTTTAATAAACTAATTTTAGTACGTACTTAGTATAATAATTTGAGACCCCTAATAACTTTGATTCGTCATGACATTAGATCGCAGTGGTCAAATGCATGAATTTGGGAAGGGAGATGGTCTTGGTGAAGGATGAATGAGTAAAACTCGTTTTCCAAATTTCTAACATATTATATTACTAAGTGCCCTAGCTTGATCATGTGGGTTTATCGACAAAAGAAACCTTTTAATTTTTCCCTTAAGACCTCAGAAATCTAACAGCTGATCTCGTACTTCTCAAATCTCACCTCTGTATATGTATGGGCCTTTTTCATTATATTAATTTATCTATATAGCTTGGCTCAATGGTGGTGGGCATGTGGTCTCACGTGAACCTTCTTTCTTCTTCCACATTTTCCCCACAAAAATGAAACAAATCTAACTTTTTCCAAAATAATATATTTATGACCATATTATCCACTTAATATATAAACTAGTATAAGTTGCAGTTTTTAAAATTCAGATTGGATTCATTTTCTTTTTCAAATGTAGGATATAGATATATAGGTGCAGATGGAATTTTGAGTCATCCATCTTTTAAACTAAAACGTCTCTCAAATGCCTTGGCTTTATGCATGCAAATTGCAAAGTAAGGGAGGTCTCGTCAATGCAAGTTTGTTTGTTAGCATATAATGCTTGTCCATTGTATGCCTCACTATCCTACCCTTAGGACAAGTACGCTGAATTAGTTCTTTCAAATAATGATTTCCATTTAATTTGCGCATGGAGACATGTCGAAAGCTTGGTGGGTGATATGTATTAGTTTTTCAGAAAGTGAAATTCGATGAAAATAGAATGTACGCTAACTTTTTCTTACCTCAAAGGTAGAGAAGTTGTTTTCAATAATTCCTTGGATCAAGGGAAAACAATCCAAAGTTATTCAAAAAGAAATAATGAAAGTAAAAGTACAACAAGGTATTCTGAATAGTAACTATAATAAAATAATATAATGACATAAATTGAAGGACAGGAAATTACAAGTGCAATACTAGAACTACTAGTATGAATAGATATCGAGACAACATATAACTATCTACTAATCTACTACCTACTTAGTGTCCTCTTGACAACCACCTAGTTACAAACCTAATTCCTATTCTCTGGTTAACTCTTACTCCCTTTGTCCCGTTTTATGTGATACTTTTTTCTTTTTGGTTCGTATAAAAAAAAGTCACATTACTCTAATTGGAAACAAATTAACATTAAAATTCCCTTTTTACCCCTAATAAAATGATTCTCAATCACAAAAATATCTAAGAATGATTTTAGATCACAAATTTTAAAAGTCTTCATTTTTTTTCAAACAATGTACCAAATCAAAATGTGGGACGGAGAGAGTATTATTTTTCTTCATACATATATATATGTTCCTAGGTTAGCACATTTCGCTAAGTTCGATATAGAAAATTCCGTCACCTATCCCCTTCCTCTCTTGTCCTACAACAAACATATATTTAGCCATACGAGGGGTCTTACCGACCGCCTCACTGGTCAATTAACTTATTAGTAACTTGGTTTTCTAAACTTTCAAAAGATTTTCATTTGGTTTTCTTAACCCCAATGTATGTACATTCATTTGTTGCTCAATATTCTTCCAAGGCAAGATGACCTTTTTTCCAAGTGCATGTATATATGCGCATAAATAAATACGTACAAGGTTTGGAAAACCAAAAGGAAGGTGGTTGACGGGATAATCATGACGCGCAGATAGTCAATTAAAATGTGTTCTCTACGTGCCATAATAGTTTTCCATAGTGAATTAGTACACATATTAAGAAGTCGTAAATGATAGAAGTAATTTTATCAAATTATTTTTTGAATATAACAAACATAATGTCTTGAAAAATAATAAGAAAATATATATAATTAATGATAAGAGTAGATTAAGTAAGTGTAAAATGTACCTCTCCATTTCATAAGATGAACAAGTATTCTTAAACATTATTTTTAGTACAGTGAACAAATAAAAATTTCATCCCAAATTTAACATAGCAAAAAGCACATCCAATGCATTAAGAAATTAATCAACAAATACAATATGTACTTAATTTACTGAATTATTATTTGATAAATGTTTCTTGAAAATTGAATTCTATGAAGGAGATAAGAGTATAATCAAGGATTACTATTAATTTTTGTCTTAAATTTCTAAGGCACCGAGATAATTTTTCTTGCTAAGATGACACTTATTTGGAACGAAGGAAGTAGTCAGAGAGTAAGCCACAATCAAGTGCAGTCTCAAAAATATAAACAAGAATTGCAGCATCCAAGACTCCTGTCCGAAATATTCTACCTTTTTATACGCCGATTTGTACAGATCCAAAATATTCATTTCCTTGCCTTGCCATACACCAACCTTTTTATTTCCTGCCATAGAGTGGTCCTCCACTTCACTTAATTAGTTAAGCTATGATGGTCGATCTTCAATTCTGGGCTTTCCTATTTTTCTTATTTGTTACTCTTTCTGCTCTTGCACAGGACTTATTAAGCTGCGAGTCCAAATCTCCGTCTGCTTCTGGCTATCGATGTGACCGTAACGCGCAATTATTACAATGTGGAACTTTTGCAATTCTTCGAACTAATCCATTTTACTATTCTATTTTCAATCTGAGCTCTTATTTGGGTATCAATCGATACGTTCTCGGAGAAGCAAATGGATTTTCTCCAGATACAGAGTTTCTTGCAATTGACCAGCCTTTAATAATTCCATTAGATTGTAAATGCATTGGTGGTTTCTTTGAATCAGAGCTAACGAAAACCACTATTAAAGGTGAGAGCTTCTACAGCATTGCTCAATCTTTGGAAGGTTTGACCACTTGCAAAGCAATTCGGGAGAAGAATCCAAATGTTACTCCTTGGGATCTCTCTGAGAAAATTCTGCTTTCGATTCCATTGAAATGTGCTTGTCCTTCTCCAGAAGAAATTAGTCTGCAGACGAAACTTCTGCTCACATACCCCGTGAAGCAAGGCGATACGCTTGCAGCCTTAGCAATCAGATTCAATACGACTGCTGAAAGAATAATTGATGTCAATCGAAGATCAGGAGGAGGTAGTTTTAGACCTGAAGGACTTTCACCAGCTTCAACTCTTTTGATTCCTCTCGAAGGTGAGTAACAAACATTTAATTAGAGCGACTACACTTAATCATATTATGTCGCCTTACATGTCGGCCTATGTCTGCTCTGAGAATTTGTAACAAGTTTAAGGTGTTAGATAGAAAACATTTAGTTACTTAATTGTATTATGTCTCAACAGATAAACCCAAACTTGGATCATTCACAAAACCTCAGCAGCCAAATTTGGGATATCCAGCAGCAAGCATCACGTCATCCAAAATACATAAAAAGAAGTCCAAAATGCGGATGATGAGAGTTTATATTGCTGTTGCTGTAGTTGCCTTTGTGGCAATTGTCGCGCTTGCAGCAGCTTTCTTGTTTTATTTTCTCAAGAGGAAAAGGAATTATTCGATTAAGGCAGGAGATACGGAGCTGCAAAAGTTAAGTTTGAGTGTGAGAACTACGAGTGAAAAGAAAGTTTCATTCGACGGGTCTCAGAATGATCTTGATGTCCGGATTATTGATGCCACACCACATAAGCTATTGGTTGAGACCTATACTATTGAAGAGATAAAGAAGGCGACAGAGGAATTTGATTCCTCGAATCTTATCCAGGATTCTGTATTCCATGGCCGGATCAGTGGTAAAAGTTTGGCAATCAAGCAGATGGAGACTAGCAATATCTCAAAAATAGATTTCGGGCTATTCAACGATGCAATTCATCATCATCCGAATATCATTAGGCTCTTAGGGACGTGTATTACAGAGGGTCCTGATTCATTCTTGGTGTTTGAATACGCGAAAAATGGTTCATTAAAGGACTGGCTTCATGGTGGTTTAGCAATGAAAAACCAGTTCATTGCTTCATGTGATTGTTTCTTGACATGGAATCAGAGGCTAAGGATCTGTTTAGATGTAGCTACTGCATTGCAATATATGCACCATATCATGAATCCTGTTTATGTTCACCGTAATATAAAGAGTCGGAACATATTTCTTGATGAAGAGTTCAAGGCTAAAGTTGGTAATTTTGGCATGGCTCGATGCGTTAAAGATGAATTTGCTAAAGGTTATCTGGCACCAGAGTATCTTGAACGAGAAATCCTTGCCCCATGCATTGATATCTTTGCTTTTGGGGTGATTTTGCTTGAGGTGTTATCAGGCCAAACACCTATATGTAGTGGCAATAGTACTGAAGAAGAAGATGAAGTTGCGCTCTCTGAGAAAATAAAGGTCATTTTGGAGTCGGAGAACACAGATGAGCTAAGGGAATGGATAGACAGCGCATTGGGAGAGAATTATTCATTTGATGCAGTGGTAACATTGGCAAATTTGGCTAGAGCATGTGTGGAGGAAGAGCCGTCATTAAGACCAAATGTTGGTGAAATTGTGGAGAAGTTGTCAAGATTGGTTGAAGAATTACTGGAAGGGGAGGAACAACTCATAATCTCCGAAAGCTCTTGCAAACCTTTGTTCAAGGCTGAAGCCACCAGTACTGCCATGTGATTCGCGAGTTGTAAAGTGACTAGTTTTTCAAGTCTTTAACTTGTTGTAAGGTTTTTATGAGTCATAATTTCTAGATTTCCTATTTACTCGAGCCAAAATAGGAGAAGAGGGTTTCTTTGCTTATTGTTACTGTTACTTGTAAATAGGAGTGTGTACTTACTAAGTAATTATATAGCTACTTATAGTCCTCTTCTTATGTGGCTACTGTGGTCGATCAATTTTCAATTCATCTCCCAAATATATAAAGGTCAAACGAAAGGTATATTACAGATTATAGTAGTGGTGGTATGAACACGAAAAACACAAAATGTGAAGTTTAATGGAGAAAAATTACAAATATAAAATGTCTAATCTGGCACAAATATACAGGAAGAATGAGTACAGATCAACCAAAAGACTGAAAGAATCGAAGAATCAAAGAAAGCAGAAACAAAACCATGTGACGAGCAAATAACTAGGTCTCTAACACAGTAATCAGAGTTGATTTCTCAATGGTCAATCAACTAAATAGTAATAAATATAATCTCAAAAGTCATTTTCTCAAGAATTAGTTAAAGTAACCATTGGAGAGACCAACCCTTCAGTATCACTAGCAACGCATCATGATCTCAAACTCGTAAAAATTAAGGAGCCCATCGCCATCAATATCATAGCGGCAAATCATTCCTCTGCATTGATCAATTGTTGTCGATTCTCCCAATCTAGAAAGCATTCTATTCAAACTCTCAGGCGTGATGCATCCACATCCTTCCATTTCATACATCCTGAATGCCTCCTTCAACTCGTTCGCTTTCTCTTCTTCACTTCCAGCTTCAATTAATCTCACAAAATCTCCGAAATCCAACAAGCCATCGTTGTCCGAGTCATTGAACTCAAGTATAGCCTTTGCTTCCTCATACGACATGTCTTTGCCGATCAAGTGCACACATTGTTGAAGCTCCTCTGCTGATATTTTTCCATCTCTGTTCTCATCAAAACGGTCAAATAGGCGTTGGTGCTGTTTATATTCTGCCATGAATTTAATCTTATGATCAATCAAGAGAAAAATAAAAATATGTATATTGGTAAATATTAGGAGGCACGAGTAGAATTGGTAAGGAACCACCTTATATATGTATATTGAGCACGGTAAAATCCGCGTGGCGTGCGTAAGGCAACCGCTGGAAATTGTAAGGGGAATTGTCAGGTGTGTACCGTTGAGTCGGTTTGATAGACGAATTGGGAAGAAACCTAGAAGAAGCTGATTCTACTGTATCAAGTCATGGGAAGGAGACTAGGAAAAGCCAGAGGAGGAATAATATTTCAAAATCCAACCTATTTATTTGTTTATGAGTTTTTTTTTTTTTTTCCCCCCTCTCGAAGCTCTTGACGATAGTGTTTTGGAGGAAGTCCTGGAAATAGTGTTTATGGAATTAAGAAAACTCGTAAGATTTAACAAAAAGCCCGTCTAGCTCAGTTGGTAGAGCGCAAGGCTCTTAACCTTGTGGTCGTGGGTTCGAGCCCCACGGTGGGCGATTTTTTGTACTTTTTTTCCTCTGTTATTTATTTATTTAAATTTAAAATTTAAATACCCTCGGCTATACCAATATATTGGAATAACACAACAATATTCCCCGAGGTTCACATGTCATTTACATTTACAACAGCACAAGCCCAAACGCCCACCAAGGCACCAACTCACCTTTAATTCCAAATTAGTTGACATTTTCAAAAGTTGAATTTTAATTGATATTTTAAAATATATTTTTAATTAAATTAATATGAGATAAATTATAATTTATAATATTTTATTCATATTTTTAAACTTGTAATTATAAATTACTACCATAATCAAATTTAATTTAGTTTTTAAAGATAGTCAAGTTAATTCTCAACAAAGAAAATATGTTCATTTCAATTTATTTGTCTGAATTTGACTCATCATAAATTTTGTGATGTTCACTTAAAATATATAAAATATAATTCTTTCTATAATCTTAAATATACCAATGAGAAAAAGAACTTGGAAAGTATAATCGTATTTCTTTTTCAAAATGACTAGTTTGATTCCCTTGTGACCAGCTCAAAAAGTCGGAGTCACAGGACCGCGTCTCCTTAAAATATCGACCCTCTTTGTTGGTCAACTCCCGTCATTCATGCCATCCACGTAAATCCTACATATTTTTAGCATCATGCCCACTTTTTAAATCCTCTTCTTTAGACTTTTCTCTTTTCCCCACAGGCCATGGCAATGCTGAGCTTCCTGGGAGTTTCAGCCCGACCGGTCATTCGGGCCGCTTCAAGCAAGTGGTTTCGGGCCTACGGGTCAGCTGCTGCAGCTCAATTCAATTACGACTATGATGAGGTAATGGAGGAACCAGCAGGATCAGTTCCACCGAGAGGCGTACAGTGGCTGATCATGGGCCATCCAATGACGCAGAGACACGTGTACGCTCAATGGCTATCCAAACTTCTTGACGTCCCACATATTTCCATGGGCTCTCTCGTTCGTCAACAACTCCACCCTCGTTCCATTCTCTACAATAAGGTATTGTTTTGTTAGTTGGGGGATTAGCTTGAGGTCATTGTCCGGTCTTAAAATGCGGTGTTATATTTTGTTGTTTGAAGATAGCGAGTGCTGTAAATGAGGAAAAGCTTGTTCCAGAAGGAGTTATTTTTGGTTTGTTATCAAAGAGGCTAGAAGAAGGTTATTGCAGGGGTGAAAGCGGGTTCATCTTAGATGGTATTCCTCGTACATTGTTTCAGGCTGTATGTAAACCTCTCCCCTGATTGTCTCCTTTTTGTTTTAACTTTCATTTACTAGATCTTTCTCATGAAAATTGGAGTTTTTTTCTCTGATATACATATTTATGCTTTATTGTGCATTCAGGAAATCCTTGACAAAGTTGTGGACATAGATTTAGTTCTGAATCTCAAGTGTTCTGATTGTTACGTATCAAAGAATGATGGAAACAATAATGGAGCTGAAGATCAACTCCTTAAGAGAGGTAATTCATCGTCTTCAAGGGTCATGGATGGTGCCTGGAGAGAGAAGCAACATGTTCATGATGAACAGGTACTATTGTAAATTTTACAAGTTTAAGAAAAGCAGTAGCTACAAAAATTTAGAGATTGCCTAGCTAAGATTCGTAAGTCTTAATGTGATTTAGCCCTGTTGCTTGCTCAATTACACATGCAAACTTGCATGCACAATATTTTGTTCTCAAAGCAGTTTGCGCTTAGTAGGATTTTCTACAGCTACTAATACATGTCACTGTTCTGTATATTATTTGAAGATCAAACCCTTAGAAGAATATTATAGGAAGCAGAAAAAGCTCCTCGATTTTGAAGTAGCAGGAGGGCCTGCAGAAACATGGCAAGGCCTTTTGGCTGCATTGCATCTTCAGCACATGATGAGAGTTGGTTCCACACAGTTGTCTGCAGGGTGTTGATTTGATTGTCCTGTGATACTTCTTTTTGCAAGTATACTACGTGCAGCAATATGAGTGTATCAAAATCAGTTTTGAGCGGGAATATAGAGCTAGTTTTTGTTTCATTCTTGTTTATGAGTGTAACCACATTGTAGCAATGAATCTCTAGAAGAAAACAGAGTTTGTTAAATGTTCTTATCTATATATATATATTGAGTGTGGTTTGCTTTGTTAACTTTGTAATAGAATGTCAAATGACTCGAAAACCTTTATGACAACAATTTTGGGCCAGTGAGTTCATATTGGTGAAGTATCGACGAAAACTACTATACATTATGAAGCAGCAGAATGTATTAAGATTCAACTGCAACAACTCAAAATCAGAAGACGACCTTTTTTACCATTCAAGTTTATTAAATCATTTATACAGGCATCTAACTCCCTTAACATCTATACGTGAAGATATGTAAACAAGTGCTTCTTATATCCACAAATCATACTCATTGTGATCCCTACCTTCCTTCAAATGCAAAGCAAGAATGATCTTTTAACACCACAACTAGTCAGTTTACTCACTGTTATTCCAAACCTCCCGAAGAAGTTGGTACCTCTGCCTTCCACTACTTTTTGGCATAGAACTCTGTTTTGCTAAAGACTGTGAAGCTCCTGTGCCATCAGTAATGATAAAACTCAATGGAGAATCCAATAGCTCAAGCTCCTCATCACTTGTGTATGACTTTTTGAGCACTGAAGATGCACTTCGTGTCAACATAGAATAGCTAGAACCATCACCTAACATACCGGCTACTGAAGCTATTGGAGGTGGCATATAAGCCACTGGAGCTGCTGTGCATGGGTAGTTTGTGACAGAATCATCCTCAGCCTCAAAAGGTTCCTACCCAAGAAAAATGGGGAAGCAGATATGACTTGTAAGACTTACTTCATCATGATAAAATGCTTGACATTATACTCCAGCTACAACCGTAGCATCAATTTCCAGCTTGGAAAATAAACAAAGAATATTTTCCAGACAGAGCTGAAACTCTAGCTTGAAAAATGAACAAAGACATAGATGAGCTTACCTCGGAGAGAAGAACTTCAAGTACAGCTTCGGGTATTGGATCACGACAAAACTCATCTGGAACAAATATATTGAGAACCCTTCTTATTAATGATGGACCAAATGCCGGACATACCTGAAGAAATGAACAACACCATATTAAAGAGTGAACAAAAATAAAGAAACGAAGAATAGATCGAGTGGTTGGGGTTGGGAGTTTGACCTCTTTTCTCATTGACCTGCTTAAAAGCATATCCTTTGGAAGCATCATAAGATCACTCAATGCATTAAGAAGGTGGAAAGACTTTGCAGAGGTGTCAAGTTCTTTATTCCCATTCTCTTCATTACCATCTTTTAGTGATTCCCCATCATCAATGTCGAAAAGGTCAGTAAGCCATCTGGACCAATTCCCAATCTGTGATCCACATGAACAAAATTGCATCTCTATCAAAGGATAAATAATAATTTTTCACAAACATTGCCCATGAAATCTACGTAATGTACATTAGAATGTACATGCAGAAAACTAGAGGCTGATGGTACAAATAGAGAAAAAATTAGTTAGGAAAAAATAATAGTAAGTTTGTAGATTGGTAAACAAATCTATAATTGAATGAGGCACGATTGGTTTTGAAAATTCCTTTTTTATTGTTGGATACAGAAGAGAGGAAAAGTGAGGTGGCTGATTTACTTTTGGTAAGTAAGAAGTTAATGAAACATAATTTTTCCAGTCATCAAAGGCTGCTATGTGACAATTTTCATAACAATAGGAACATAGCGCTCTATCATCATGTCTAAACTCTACTATTTCATTTCACTGGGCAAAATCTAACTGTAATCTTACAGTATTTTTCAGTTGTGCCCCCGCCCCAAAGCTAGCCTGTCCAGCTGGAATAGGAAGAACATCGGCATCACTAATTGGGTCTGACAGAGGATCTGAAGGAATCTCATCAGCAGACTCTCTAAGGATTGCGTTGAACATAGCTACATCCAGTCTAGCTACACATTGTTCCATTATCTGGTTACGAGAAAGACATGCTTAGCAACAAGATAGAAATGGTTTGAAATATCAAGCATATGTTTAACTTAGACTAATAATATTCCCTATAATAATTAGGTAAAATAGACATTGAAGGACAATGTGCCAGCTAGTACCAGTTTAGATAGAAAACGTAAACAACCACACTCGTGCCCTCCAGCTCGAACAGGGCAAATCCTTTCACATGCATCTTTGAAGGCTTTCTTCCAAAGCTCTGAAGAATAACTTCCACGCTCTTCATTATCTGAACTTGCTGTCCTTCTATATACTTTGCTTATCAAAGAATTCATGCTTCCGCGAATTTCTTTTGCAGCACCAGATTGCATATGTGGAATGAGAGTCTGGAAAAATAAAAGGGCAGTCATATTTATTAATTGGATTATAGATTCTTCCATTTTAAATTTGAAATGGACCTGGAAGAGAGACCTGCCACCAAATGGATTCAACGATACGAGAGAATATCCAAGCTTCGGTTCTCTGAAGAGCTCTTGTAAATGTACGAGGGTCCTCCCAATTGCCAAAACTTTCACAAAGATCATCCCTAATACCATTGCTGGAGAAACCCTCCCACTTAAGTGGAGAAGCTATCTTCTTGTTGTCCTTGGAAACAGCTTTTCCAAGCATAGTTTCAGTAGCATGGGGCAAACACTGCTGCCTATGGAATTTGCTTATTGTTGCTCTCAGCACCACCGAATTTGATATCCAGAAAGTTAATCTGTGATTAGACATAAAATAAGAATAATTTGGGGAAGTGGTAATACTTTCTTGGGCATACAACCTAGCTTCTTTTCATAATAAAAGGCGATGACATTACAGTGCTTGAGTCTTTGAAAAATAGCTAGTCGTTTACTCATGTACTGGATTTAACACTAAGAGATAACATCAGAAGTCTGCAAAGTTTCTTGGAGATGAGTATATGAAAGAATTTCAAAGTACTGTCATTGGTTGCAGCCATGTTTCATATCAAAATACTCCCTCTATTTCAATTTGTTTGTCTGGTTTTGATATGCCACAGAGTTTCAGAAAATAAAGAAGACTTTGAAATCTTGTGGTCTTATACTAAAGATATGTAGAATGTACCAAAATGTCTTTGAATCTTATGGTCTTAAACATGTCACGTGGCAAGTTGAGATTAAAAAATTGTCAAAAGAAAAGAAGGAAAGAGAAATTCATTTTGAAATGAACTAAAAAGGAAAGGAAGACAAACAAATTGAAATAAATTGTTACTGAACAAATTGTTCCAGTAAAAAAAATATGCAATCATATGTGAGTGGAGATGAAAAACACAAAACTCAATGATTGGAAAAAGTACCTAGGAACATCATTTCCGCATGCCCTTGCAACCAAAATTAATCCAGAGACAGCACTTTTAGCAGCAGATCCCCTTTTCAATATAGAGTCGTCTTTACAAGCATGGAAATAGAACCTCGACAAGCGTCTAGCAGGAGCATGGACCTTGTTTGCAGAACTTCCATGCTCTGCAACTACTGAATAAAGACTAGCTTCAATTGCAGCAGCTTCTCTCAATTCTCCTTCTGCCACCTTTACTCTTTGCTCCAACTTATGGAGTTTACTTTCCAAAAGAAGTGTTGAATGCTCCTTTCGCTCTTTCCTCTCATTTGCTAAACCTTGAGCACTTAACTGTTTATCTTGTGCTAAATGGTGATAGCCTCTGACAGACCCGTTTACCCTATTAGGTTCTGCTGATGACCTAACTGATTTTACATGCTTTAGACTCTCATTGTTCAGGATAGTACTCTTTTCTCCATAACTATCCATATCAGTAGAATTTACATCGCTTTCTTCTGAGTCATTCTTCATAGTATCCTCACTTTCTTGATCTTCGACAATTTCTTGTACTTGTTCATTTTCCTGATAATTCTCTCTAGTATGGACACCAGGTTCTTGCCTCCTCTCTTGATAATTCTCACTATTTTCACCCTCATTTGAACCATTCTTGGTAACAACAGCTCTTGCATCCTCATGCCTATTTCCAACAGGAGTAGAAGCATTCTCAGAGTCAGTAGCATTTGTATCACTTTCTTCCGAGTCATTCTTCATAGCATCCTCACATTGATCCTCTTCAACAATTTCTTGTTCTTGTTCGTTTTCCAGATATTTCTCTCTATTATGGGCACTAGATTCTTGCCTCCTCTCTTGATAATTCTCATTGTTTTCATCCTCATAAGAACCATTCTTGGTAACAACACCTCTGACATTCTCATTCCTATTTCCAACAGGAGTAGAAGAATTCTCAGAGCTGGAGAAATGACTTGCTGATTTCATAAAGCTCTTACTCTCATCTGTGATATTTATAATTGGAAAGCTTTGTTGACCTAGATGACCATTGAACCTCCCTTCCTCAGAACTTTGTGGAGTATATATTTCAACATCACTTTCACTGTTACCCGGTATACTTTCCATTTGTTGTACTGGTTCAACATGTTTGGTCATCACAGGCGGATTCTGAGAGTTTTCAGTTGGCTCACTCTCACTTGATGTTGAGAATTTATTGCTACCTCTACCACCAATTTTCTTTGAGAGCCAGGCCAGATCAGAAGACAAATCAGTTGAAGAGTGAGATGTACTTCCCTTCGAATCAGATAATGATTTCACCACTTGCTTCTCATCCAAATTTGCAGACTTTTTCTTTGAATGTAGGACACGTTCATCTTCATGCTCTCCAGGATTACTTTTCACTCCCTCAGATTCATCCTGCAATGATCAGTAGGTCTCAAGCTACTCGGGATTTTGTATTTTTGTTCACAGCATTGGTAATGCCGTGCATTAACACTAACCATAAATTATGTAAAGCACAGGTGCACAAGGAACACATGTGTTCAATATGGAGAGGGATATCATGGAGTGACTTCCCATCTACTATAAAAAGAGTATATCAAATACACACAACTGAAAAAAGTTCCTTGCATCATGCAATTTGGAAGCAACAGAAAGGAAATATTCGTATCGCATAAGGTGAATTCATTCTGCAGAGTACAAAATTAGATTGAAAAGTAAGCATTATACCTCTCCTTGTGGTAGTGAACCACAGTTCGATCCATTAGTTGAAGAAGAAACAGCAACTGATGAGTGCGAGGAACCATCATCATCGGTGAATGAGGCAATCTCAGCTTCCTCAGCACATTCTTCACTTGTCAATGTAGAAAGAGATTCAATACCATTACGGTCTATTGACACTTCTCTCCTTAAAACGTCACTAGAGGATGAGGAGCTCACGCGACTCCTCTCAAATGGCTGGATTTTCAGGACAAGAAGGGCCTGTGTGGTGTTCCTATAAGCCCGCGTGCAGTTAATAGGGGCACTTACACTCAAACCCTCCTTAACAACACCATATTCAGCCAAATTGATAATAGCAGTCCCTAATGGTTGACCTTTCACAGTCTTATCACGGCGGGGTTCATACAAGTTGAACTCGACACAATTTTTCTGGTAAGCGTTTCCATCTCCCCCTTTATTAGAAATTTCTTTCAGTAGTGTCACGGGTAGTTTAAAGGACTCATTGAATTCAATTCTTCCATCACCAACACCAGAACCTAAAAATGGGACAACTTGACTAGTAGAGCCATTCCTATCCCCATGTTCCCATTGGATCACAATAGCGCGAACCGACTTCAAGGACTGCGAGGGAGGCCAAGGCTTGATCTCCTGAATATGAATTAGGTAATCAACTTGAACTGAGGGGCCTTTCCTAGCCTTCGCCCTCAGTCCCGAAACCATGATTTCCGAGACACAAATGTAAATGGTCTTCAGGGGAATTACTATAACAAAGCCTGAAAATGCTAAAGCAAAACTCTGAGACTTGAGCTACAAAAATATTTTAAACGAAATCCAACTTAACTTGTTTATCTTGTCAAAGCACATTGATTCTATCTTTTCTAAACTACTGTTAACACAATAAATGCAAACAAACTTAAACAAAGAAAATCAGTGGGAAAAAAGGGAAAAAAAGTAGCAGAGCAGTTGAGTAGAACTTCCAGAATTAATGAGTTCACGTGGTAAGAGTATCAAGCTTAGTACTCCATATCTTTTCATGACATATCATTGTCAGGGAGCACATTTTTCTTTCCGGAAAATCAGAAGTGTGGATAGAAACCATTAACCAAGTGAAGGAGAAAAAAAAAAACAAATCAGAATAGTAAAATGAAGCATTGCATACACAAAAAGCAAACGAAAAAGAAGAAGAGAGGCTTGAACTCAAAAAATGGAAGATACATACTGAGGAGGCATAGAACATTGGAGTGGCTGCCGACACCGGCCGTGAGCAGTGAGAAGAATGTCTTTTCTAATTGAAAAATGGGAAAATAAAGAAATGCAAACGTCGAGTGGTTGAAGCGGATTCTTTTGTTCTAAAAAATCAATCGTGCTTTCCGGTTGTCACAAAATACCGACGCAAACTCGCAAGTAACAAGGTGCAGAACAAACATCAACATTCCATATCTTTATTTACACATAAATTAAATTAAAATTATTAAGTTAAGTACTCCATCTATTTTAAAATTTGGTAAGACTAAACATTTTGAAAAATGAAAGCTAACATTTCTTTTCATACTATTTCGTCGTATGAACTCCTTTCTTTTTTAATTTATTTAAAAAAATATCTTTCACTAGCAGTATCTCTATTTTTATGAGATAGTGGTATGATCTTTATACATTTTATCTTTCTCAAATCTCACTTATAGAATTTCACGGGATATATTGTTATTGTTTAAAAAATAATAAATTTTTTTATTTTTTTATAACACTTTAATTGTAATTTTCTATACGACAAATTTAAGACTATAAATTAAAAGAAATATTTTGATATAATTGGAAATTAGAACTACAAAATTAAAAAAATTATTTTATATTTTAAAATTTTATGTCAAGTAAAAGGTAAGTTTTACAGAATGGTGGTCAGACTACCTTTGTTGTATGGGGTAGAGTGTTGGCCAATAAAAAATGCATATGTTCAGAAGATGCATGTCGCAAAGATGAAGATGTTGAGATGAATGTGTGGTCACACCAGGAGTGATAAGATTAGGAATGAGACCATTTGGGAGAAGATAGAAGTGGTCCCTGTGGCTGATAAGATGAGGGAAGCGAGATTGCGATGGTTTGGACATGTGCAGAGAAGGAGTACCGATCTTCCTGTTAGGAGGTGCGAGAGATTGGTTTTGGGAGACACACGGAGGGGTAGAGGTAGACCGAAGAAATATTTGGGGGAGGTGATCAGATAGGATTTGGTGAAACTTGATCTCACCGACGACATGACCTTACATAGAAAATAGTTGAGGTCAAGAATTAGAGTAGTAGGCTAATTGATTGGTAGAATTATGTGGATGTCTGGCCTTGGAGTATAGTAGGGTAGCAGGAGTAGTCATGTTTATATCATGTATTGTCCTTATCAGTTGTATGTGTGTTAAATTTATCGTATTTACATATTGTTATGTGCTTTCCGTTATTAGTCGTCCTTTTTATTCTCTTTTCTTTTCTTTTTGTCATATCTAATTTTATTCTGCTTATGGATTTTTGAGACGAGTGTTTCCAGGAAACAACATCTCTACTTCTAAAAGATAATAGCAAGATCTGCATACATTTCACCCTCTTCAAATCTCACTTATTAGATTCCACTGAATATGTTATTATTGTATGTCAAGTAAAACTAGATTCATCATGAATAATAAATTTGTTTGTTTATCTCAAGCATAGTGTAGCTAAAGACTTAAAAGGCGAGAGCGTGCAATAAACGTAGTAAGAAACGCGCGTGCGCGTAAGTTGTATGACTGGGTGGGGTAGTGCTTGAAAATTGAAATTGGCATTTGAATGATTCCGCCGACATTGGGGTCATACGCCAACGACGAATATTAAACTTCTTTCTCCCAACTCCATACCAAGCACCATTTCGACAGGGAGTAAAATATCTCTCCCTGAATAATTTATGTATAAAATTAATATAATATTTGATTTATAAATTATAAATTTATATAATTAAAATTTTATTTTTTAAAAAATAATTTAGTTTAATTTATTTAAAAATAAAAGTTATTTTTTAATTTTGTAGTCATAAATATGTTATATGCAAATTTAAAATTAAAATATTATCAAAATAAATGAGTCATTTTAAATAGACTTAAAACATAGATTATTCATTTTAAAATGAAAAATTATATGTATAAAATATGAGGAAGTCTATATATTTTATAGTGGTGAAATAACTAATACATAAACTCACAGAATACATAATTTTTTTATAGATAGAATAAATTTTGTCGACGAAATTATAGATAATTATGAGGTTGAGTGGTACCTATTAAAAATAATTTTATTCTCAAAATTGAACCAAACAATTAGATACATACCAACTTATACTTTCTCCGTCTAACTTTACTTGACCCATATTAATTTGGCATAAGAATTAACAATTAGTAAATGAAAAGGGGTAACTATATCGAAGTACCCTTTGAATATAATAAATATCATGTCTTGAAAAATGTAATAGGAAAATGACTATAATTAATGACAAGAATAAATTAGGAACTTAGTGTAAAATTATTTCTTGATTTTATAAACTGGACAAGTATTGTTGGTCATCCCAAAATCAAGAGATAATTTTACACTAAATTTTCAATTTATCCTTGTCATTAATTATAGTCATTTTCTCATTACATTTTTCAAACCATTGTATTAATTATATTCAAATGGTGATTTGGTAAACTTACCTCTTTTCATTTACTAATTATTAAATAATATGCCAAGTCAATAGAGGGCCAGTAAAAATGACAGAGGGAATATTAAATATTTTTTGCACGATAATTCATAGAGCTTAAACTATGTGAATAAAATTGCAAGTACTAATATTTTAGGTTACGTATGTGTTTTCAATTATTGAAGAAGAAATTCCCTTTTTCATGAAATTGACTTATATATGGTAGGATATTTCTAGTATATTTTCAATGTATAGAGCCAGTTGGTTGATTACCGTTTTCATGTGAATCACATGATGTGATCAATTATTGATGAATATTGTAAAAATGACATGGATTATTATTTATAAAGGGTATATTAATAAGTGGAGGACGGTGCTAAATTTGTGAAATAAAATATAACCACCAAATCACGAAATAGGAAAATAAAGATTTGGTAAATATGTTCAAGATGTTAGTTGGTGGCACGTCCATACGAAACCAAATGTGGCCCTTGTCGGTAGTGCTAATTGCTGAACAACGACCCATCTTATTAATATAATAATCTTTCATTTTGTCCACCTTTATCTTTCTGATCCTAACTTTTCTTTCTCCATTCAGAGATTTAATTTTGTGGTCCATACAGATATTATATTTAATTATTACCGTACAACAAATATAAGATCTGTAACTAATATTTCCGTCGAGTAATTATGACATTTATGTACTCGGAACTTACGATTTGCTAATCATATTGCCTATTTTGTGCAAGTTATATTTAGTCTGGTCACTCAACCAACAGCACCAAAAATTTTGATGGCTTGCATTTGCGGCATCCATATCTTTTTTTCCGTTTCACCAAACATATGATGACTTGTCTGAATCTAGAGTTAAATTGCCTACTTGCAATGACAATTTAAAAGAGGGCCTATGCTATAAGGAAACATCACCTATTACTAGAATCAAATTTACAATTCTAATCCAACATAAAGACAATGTGAGAGGACCTGTAACTTGAGCCTTAAGGTTAGCCTACCGGTTGGTGCTCCCATAACCATCATGAAATTAGCTAACATTCTTCTATGCTGTGACCAAATATCGTTGATTCGATTTAGTTGGACTTCTGAATTAGCTCATTATGGCGAAATTGCATCGGATTTCTGATCTGTATCAGCTGTAGCTTGGACTTGAGCAGCATATTGTAGGTTCCAGAGAACATCCTCAAACGAGGGACGACTTGATGACTCTGGAGATATGCATTTGTTCGTGATGGATATTACAATTGACAAAGACTCGTTGGAGCTAGTGGCTAGCACTATTGGATCCACAATTCTGCGTCGTCCATCTTGGCTACCAAAGGATGCCTGTCATCCAAACAGAAAATCCAAAATGTCACTGCCTAGAGATATCAATATAACAGCAGTGATAAGATCAAGCCTTTTTTTACTGTTGTATAACAAAGCTTAACTTTATCTCCCAATGCTATTTGCATATCAGAAGGTTTCTATTAATATATAATTGTAAAGTCTGGTTGCAATGACAGAATTTGTTACGTATCCAAGATTGGAAGAAAGTTTAGGATCCTTAGCGGTTTCATACCATTTCATTAATCAAAAATGCTTCTCCTTTTCCACAGACAGAAGGGCCAACAAGCGACTCCAGTAATATGAAACCAAAGTTGTAAACGTCATCCTCTTTTTTTGTCATATGCCTACACAAGAATAAAATGTCACAGCTATATCCTGCAGACAGCAATAGTAGATATATTTGACATTCTTGAAATAGGATTCTGGGAAGATCTATCCCAGTTGGTTCAGCAGAAGGAAGTTCTTAAGGTTGCTATAGAATATATGAGCAAGGAATTCCATACCAGGAGGTGACGTCATCTCCTTTTGCCTGAAAAAAGACATTTGAGTATGTGAACTTACCAATCTATACTACTAATTTTTTTTGAATTTTCACTTTCCTCAAAAAAACATTTGAATATCCACCTTTTCACTTTCTTCCATAAGAATGGACATCCCATAATCACTTAGTTTTGCCATGTTATGCTCATCGAGCAATATGTTACTTGTCTTCAAGCGGTTGCTAAATGAAGAAGGGATTACACCTGTGTGAAGAAAGTGCACAGCCTTGGCAACACCAATCAGAACCGACAACCTGTCTGACCACTTGAGGATCTTTTTTGGACTATTTTCTGCAAGTACAAGTGTTTGACATAAGCTGTAATATAATGGTGCTTCTCTTGTATTGTCTGTAGCTTATTGGATGTGCAGGCGTAAATGAAAGTATAAAAAACAAAAACAAAGATAAGCTTTCCTCAAATTCATAATACTTGCAATACTCCCCAGAGATTCCTCAACAAGGATATCCCAATCATTTATTGGAGAAAAAAAAATGAAACTAGCACTCTATATGTGCGTATACTGTTTCCATATTCAACCAAGCATCAAAACACATGCAATGCTCATGCTAAAGGGTGTACATTGCTGACCTGATAGATGAGCACGGAAGTTTCCATTAGAGATATATTCATAAATGAGAAAAATTCTGGGCACAGTTGAATCATCTGGTGCTCCACCATCAATGCAGTGACCCAGAAGGCTAACTAAATGGGGGTGCCGAAACTTTGACAGTAAGTCCAATCGTAGTTTGAGGTTCCGGTTAGAGTATCTCCTGTGCACATTTAATGACCTTACAGCAATGTAAGTTCCATTCTCTAATCTTCCCTTGTAAATCTGAATGGGAGATAAATATTGAGTGAGCTGTTGATAACTAAATAATTGTCTTTTTCGAAGCAAGACAGAACAAGACTAACACCTGTTTATGTCAATCAAACTTGACGAGATGTCTACTCACTGCATAGGCAGTCAAAGCATGAGACTATCTAGTTTTTTCTTTAAAAGAAGTCACACATGCACATGCAGAATACGAATATAAATCAAATAGGCAAGCACTGAAAAAAAAAGGCAACTCCCAGATCCATTTTGTATACTTTGGTGAACTTGTGCATCCATTGCATTATCATCGTTGGACATGGTGTATGCAACAAAACTTGCAGAGAGAACTTATGTCCTGCTTCGTTTATTCAAGAATAGCAGGTATATAAATTTGAGCCAAAATTTAGCGTGACCATTAAATGGAAAATATCAAAATAAATAACTGCCAATGAGATTAAAATTGTTTAGAAGCCATACTTTTCCAACTGACCCTTCACCAAGTAAAGCCGACTGATCAAAATTTTTCGTTGCTTCTAGCAATTCTTCCATGGAGAACACCCGATATGATGGGGCACCTTGTGATCCTGTGTTTGCCACTTGAGAAATGACTCCTGAGGATTCGAAGATTGAGTTCAAGAAGGAATATTTCCTTCATATGAAATTAAACTGATTAAAATTGGAAGGAAAGAAAAAGATTAACTCACGGGCATTTGCTAGGAGTTCAGAGGGAGCCCCCGGTTGTTTATTACATTGCACAACTTTCCGAGGCATGAGCTTATCCACCATGTTACACGCTTGTGGTCTTCTACGGAAGATGAGAAGCATAACCAATAGAAACACCACAACGATTACAATTCCCCCAATAACACCTGCTAATAATACTATTACTTTTCCTGAGATCCGTTTCTTATCTGAATTTGCCTGTTTACAATAGCCGTCTGAATGCTGATATTGAGTGTCAAGAGACAAACAATTTCCAGCAACCTTAACAATTCGCTTATCTGAAATAGTGTTCAAGCAAGAAGGAAGCCCACCAACCAATCTATTATCAGAAATATCAACAAAACCAAGTTCTCCGCCACAATTGAGATGGCTAGGAAGTGAACCACTCAGAACATTAGATGCTAAATTCAGGTAATTAATGCTTGACACCGAGAATAAGCTAGCTGGCAGCATTCCACTGAGAGAATTATTTGATAAATCAAGGTGTTGAAGTTTATTTAGTGTGCTAAATTCTACTGGGATTTCACCCTTAAAAGCGTTACTGCTAAGAAGAACTGTGGTAAGTCCTTTTGGCAAGGGTGGAAGTTCAGAATCCAAATGATTCTCCCTTAAATCCAATAAAAGCAAACTAGACAATGGCGTTAAATCGGGCAATTTACCAGAAAGCTCATTGTGTGACAGAACAATATCGGTGAGGGTTGTGATTTTAGACATTGAAGAAGGAAACTGGCCCTGCAACTTATTGTTCTTCAAGCTTAATATGGTAAGATTATGTAATGAATCAAACCAATCAGGGAAAGTTTCATTGAAAAAATTTCCATCTAATGTCAAAGTATGAAGCTTTATCAATCTCGATATCTGAAAAGGAACAGAACCAAATAGAAAATTTGAACTCATATCCAAAAGTTCAAGTGAAGCTAACCTATGAATTTTATCAGGAAGGGGTCCCCAAATACCAAGAGAAACTAAAGTAAGAACCTTTAAGCTACTTAACCTTGTCAAAGTGGTAACAAAAGAATCAATGGAGAAACCCTCAGATAATGTTTGGTTTGGAATTGCAAATCCATGAAACTCATTCACCTTAACCAACTTATCTCCTTTGATTTTTAGCTCAGTAACAGAGTTGTCTTGACAGGTAATGCTCATATGAAGTGTTGAAGTCAAGCTGCAAAAATCCCCATGGTAATTCTCCCAAACATCCAACTGAACTGGATATTCCAAGTGCTTCCTCAACTGAAGCAGAGCTTGAATTTCATAGGACTGTAACTGGTAAGTATTTACTATGAGGAAAGAGCAAATAACCAACACTACCACAAAAATCTTGAAGCAATCCATTTAACAGTGACTTCAAAGTGGAGCCAATTCTCTAAGAATCTTGAAGTAACCCATTTTACGTTCTTGGCTAATCATGAATAAGAAATGTCCTGGGTGGCCCTTGCCAGTTCAGTGAGAGTGAGAAGCATTAAAGTCTTAAATGCGAAGACAAGTCAAGACTGAGCTACCGAATAATTAATGCTGCTACAATCTTGCTAAAACCCCTTAAAGAATGCAAATAAATACTCCTATAATTGCTAATTAAAGGAATGTTTCTTGTTTTTTCCAGGGAGAAGAACAAGATTGAATTTTTTTTTTTAAAAAAAACAGAGAACAAAACAGGTAATATGGAGCAATAAATGAGTGTAAAGGTAAATGATGGACTTAAAAGAAATGAAGGATGAGAGGAAATGGAGGGTAGTTGACAAAAGAGAAAGCATTTAGTGGTGCATGCAGAGCAAGTCAAGGAGAAAAAACAGGGGACCAGTGCAAGTCTGCTGAGGTTTCTGGCTTTAATGGTGACGGTTTTTCTTTTCATACAGAGTCCGAAGAAAGCACTGTGCCACCCTCACTATTTCTCGTAATACTTGCAAGCTTTAGAGACCCCACCCTACTGGAAATTTTCTTCTATTCTGGAAATCTATTTTAATGTAATGAAAAGCACTACACTATTTCCATCAATCTCGGATGGAGCCAAAAATTCACTATTTTTTGGTTTTGAGATATGATGGAATAAAGCAAAATGACTCTTTAAACTGTCTGCGCTTCTTTCAATTGTGAACTAGCAGTTAGTCAATGCAACTTTCGACGCTCATCATGGGTCATCTGGAAACAGTCGCTATGTTTTTAAACATAGGAGTCAGGCTGCGTACATCCGACCTCCTTTTACCCCGCAATGGGCGGGAGCCTTTGAGGCCCTGGGGTAATATTGTTGTTGAAAAGATACTACACTAAAACCAGAAAAGTTTAACCGCTTCGGACATTTACCCTGAACATACTATACTTCTGTTTTAAAAATGGTTTCTCTCGATTTAATTTTAATTGTTCTAATTTTTTAAAAGGCAACTTTCCCTATGTATAGAGAAAGACCCGATCATAAGAATCTTTTATATTTATATTCATGTAGGATCCGAACAGGGACATAACTACAAAGGTCTATTATATGCAATTATATTTTGTATTTTTGTCAGATATATCTAAAAATTATTTTAGATCATAAGTCTCAAAAGTCATCTTTTTTATTTAAATAATATGCAGTGTCAAATAAAATAACGATATTTTTATTATACTTTCAATTCAGATATAATTTCTTTTATTATATTTTAATATAATTTTTATTTAAATTTTAAATTTTTTAAAAATAACAAGCTCAAAATCAAATAACTCGATCCAATTTTAAATACTCAATTATTTTTGAAGGAGGTCAGTGATCATGTTCAAAGATACTATAAAACAACATTTCAGTCACTAGTCAGTGTTGTAACTTGTACCTTAGCATGTAGATTAGTAATATGGCACGTGATTGTAAATCCTCAAGTGGGGAGTCTGAGACTGAGATTCAAATCTTTCTTTAAAAGTGAGATAATTAAGACATACAATTTGTTAGGAAAAAAAAACAATATCTCAGGGAAAGTGACTGAGATCATATATCAAAACTAATAGTCCATATGCTACACAAAAGAATCAATCCTCTTATCCTTTTTGGGGTTTAGGAAGGTGCAAGTGTTGGAAAAGGACAGATGGCCCATAACAGGGCCCTTTTGTACAGCCTGTTCTGATTACGAGGTCCAACTTGGCTTGAACAAGGGATGTTTTATGGTCTAAATAATTGCTAAAATCTTGGGAATTGATCTCTGATTTTGGCATCTTTCAGATATTATTGCTATCCAAATCATACAGTATACAGTAAAGATCGAGCGCCATTTGATTGTTGCCCTAAAGCCGTAGAAATCAAATTTACAATTAAACTTAAAAGTCTTGATTTTAAATTTAAAAGATATAACATGAACTAATAAGTGTTTCAATTAGTTTATTTTAACTTTTCAGTTATTTTTAATTTTGAAAACAACAAAAAGACTTTTAGAATAGCAGTACTATGGCCAAAAAAGTAAAGAAAAAGCCAAAGAAAAAAATTAGATATCCTAATTTATAACTTTTAACTTATAAGTCATTTTAAAAAATCAATCCAAATATCTCTAGATATGGTGTCAAATCAACTCCTCTTTAACACAAATCCAAACTAGGAACTCCAAATTTATTTATTGGTAATGCCAGTCTTATTGAACTCCAAATAAAAAAGTTCAAAGCAGGTTTTGACCTTTCAATATGGAATCTTCATTACTGAAGCCCCGGTTAATTTTTCTCGCCTTTCTAGAGCTGTTATTCAAATGGTTACTCTTCTTTTTAGAATGCTTTAGAGTTAAAATTACCTTAATTTGCACTTTGAAATTTCAATTTTATTCCTTTTGCCTCAGAAAGCTGATACAAATTACAATTAATTAGAAAATTCTCAGTTATATTTATCTTTTGATACGAAAAAATAATCACTCAAAATAAGAAAATGAAAATAACGGTGTAACAAATAACTTATTGAATTGTTTTTCTGTAGACCTTCCGAGAAAAATATTCAGTAGCGATCACAGGCCGAATATATTTCATTTCAGTTTTATGTGTTGTGCCGCGTAAAAAATTCTTAGACTATCTGATGGTATAATCTATTATAATGTGTTAAATTATACGCCAACTCTTAACTTATTTCATTCTATCTCTAAATGATATAAAGTAGAATTGTGTACTTCGAATCTGATGCTTTTTTGTTTTGTTTGCTTTACTTTGTTTCTTTATTCGCAGAAAACGAGAGGAGTATCTTCTTTTTCCCCCACAGGAGCTTTGTTCCTCTGTTTCTTGGACTGAAGCTCTAATTTTCCATTAATTTTTAATTATTTATTTGAGTTTCACGTGCCGTATTATTCCATAAAGTTGCAAAATGTCTACTTCTTACAAATGAAATGATAAAATCCTAAGCATAGCAGTAACATTATTACAAATAGATCTAACTAAGTTATGCTAATGGTAGGCGTAGTTAAATCATTCTTCTTGTCTTTTAACTCATCACGTGACACACAAGTTGAAACACCACTTTTCTTGTAGTATTTTTGGCATATTCTATAGCCCGTGAGTACGTTAATACTTAATGGTGTAACATGTTGCATGTACTTATCCCTTTGACAAATTGCATTCAATATTTACAAACATGTCGGCCAAACCATTTTATCAATTTTTGACAATATATACACATATATAGCACTTCTGAAAATACAATAACTAGACTACTAGAGTCTATAGATTTAGTATTGTTCTTGTAGCACCATGAGAATATATGTAATTAGTGAAACATATTCATACTTAATTTGCTTCTATATAAAACATGATAAATGAATTTCAAAGGTTACCGTGGATCTTAAGGGTTGACCCCAAATGTTACATAAATAGCCAGTTGAAAGATTATACAAATATGATACACGACTCAAACATATATTAGATATCCCTTGACTATTTAAATTTAAATTGTAGGGTGGACAACTATTTCAATTAAGTTTTCTAAAAAGATTTTTTTTTTCTTTTTTGGGGGAAAAAAGGATGATTATGCAAGATGACTTCCATTGGACCAACCTATTTTCTTGGTTGGGCTCCATCATTTATGTAAATGGGCCATCCCTGATCCCGAACTGTACGTGAAGCATTGCTAGTAGTAGCCTAGAGAAGTAGCAAAAACATCATTTAAGACGCTAACACTTTGATTAAGTGGTTGTGCTTTGCAAAGTGTTCCCAAAAGTGAGTATATCGTAAATAAAACGAAAAAATTAGGGATTCCCCAGGCATTATTTCATTTCCATTTAACCAATTGTTGAGGGAACCCCAACAAAATTAAGTGCTTGATTTGTTAGGTGTGCATGATAGGTTATTTTATTAGGCAGACGAAGTTGTTATATTTATGATTGAATACTAATTTCCTTCGGGGTTTTTGTTAATTTATAAATTAGAAATTGCTCGTGTAAAGTCATTGTTGTTGTTTTTTGTATAGTGTAAGAAACTTTAAGACCTTGTGTTTGTTAGTTGTAATAGTAATGACTTTTTCTCCACGTTGTACTTGTGATTTAAGTTAGTTACAATCAGCTATCTGATTTAATGTTGGTATTTATGATGGGGTCTAAGACATTGCAGAAATGTTACAACAAAGCAATTTTGTTTTTAGCTTACGGATCAAAAATAAGAAAGATTTTTTTTTTTTGTGAAAGAACAATTTATTTCTCTTTCCTTCCTACCTAACACACCCCAAGGAAGTTGATCAGCAAAGACATTATCAAACGAGACTAATACCATCTTTAACTTTTAAGACCAAAATAGATCCAAGGTCCTTACCCCTTGTACTACTGTTTAATTAATAGAAAAAATCATCCTTCTAAATTTAAAAACAAAAAAAAAAAAAAACACAAAAAGGAAGGTTCATGTAATTGCAAACTGAAATAAAGGGGTAATTATGACAGATGGTCATTCGATCAAAGTAATTATCAAAAACAGTCTTTCTTTGTATAGTTTATATTTCATGTATAGTTAAACTAATTCAGTTTTTGAGTTTATCATAATGTATATTTAGTGTATAGCTCATGTATAATTAATCTATATTATATAGTTAATGTGTATTTTCTATAACTTTGACAAGCTATGTTGTATAGTATTGTATATTTTCAATGATTTTTTATGTAAATAAAATATAATTACATTTATTGTAAATTAATTAGTTTGTTGTATATATTTGAAATAATCCATCCAAATTGTTTGGTCTATTTGTTGAACTACCTTAGCCAGTGTGATTAATAAATAAATAAAAATGATGGATCAGTTGTTTAGTATTTTAACGAATCTAAATATGATCCAAGTGATTGGTGTTTGTCTGGATCCAGTTGTCAAGTATGGATTTGCGACCGACAGATTAAATAATATTGATGGGGAATGGAGATGCATATGCTTCAATGAGTCAATCTATGTTCTTGCATTTAGTATAGTACAATTCAACAATTGCAAATTGACATTTTTTTTATGTATAAAATTGAATACATTGAAATAATAATGTTAAAAAAGAGAGACTAGATCACGCACATAGTATATTCTGACTTAAATTACTTATGATTCCCAAATGGCATGCAGCAGTTGTTATTCGGGTTATGATTTCGGATATCGTTCGAAATATAATATCCATTTAATTTTTATATTAATTATATAAAAATCAAGTGTTAAATATCTAAGAAATCCAATGTATCTTAACCGTGGCCAAGTGCAGTTGACGTATAAATCAAAACAAGCACAACTTCAAAAGGAGCAGATTTGATTGGTGGAAAATGCTCAATAATTTACTCCTACAAAGTCAAACACCTTTGCACATGTTACACTCTTCTTAGAAAGTAAAAAAGAAAATCCAAATATATGTCTTCCTTTTCCCTTATTTTGCTCTGTTAGAAGAAAGTTCACAAATTACAATATCACAAGTCTACAAGGTTGTTGTATCGAAGATAACGCACTACTTGTAAGTCTTCCTTACGCATTGGCATGTGACTAATTTCTCGTAATCCTCATCATTTGCTTCCAAATCTCAGATTACATAATTGTAGATCCACTAGCACCTCTTTCTTTTCCTTTTAATTATTTGTATATATATAATTAAACCATCCTGGAAGCTTCATCTCACAGTTGACAGACATTGCTGCATAGCCACTTGATACTGATACCATTTCATGTCAACCCACACTAGCAGCCTGGCATTTTCAGTAAGTTCCCAACATTTATTAGTCTACATTGCAAATAATATATGCGTACTCTGCTGCTTCAATCTTTTCATCCTGTGCTGTTATTGCCAGAATCTTGCAAAATTCAATGCCTATGTAGGATGTTATTAGTTGAGATCAGTCCCCTCGAAGAACAATGGGGTGCGCGATGTCTGTCTACGAGGCTGGAAAAAAGAAGAAGAAGAAGAGCAGTATCCGTGAGGTCAGCATCTTTGTCCCCTCAATGCGTGTTCCTGCTCAATGTGATCTCCAGAGGACACTAAAAGGAGTGATTCCTAAGGATCTTGCTGATAGACTAACTTCTATAAGGAACCAGATTCAGCTGATCGCGGAAGATACAGGTATATATATGCACTATAGATGGAAACTTGACCATATGTCATTTGTACCCTATTGATTACTTCATTTTGTTCCCTAGATGTTTCTGCTATTGATGAATTACAACAAGCTCTCGCTGAGTATTTGTTTCTTCTTGTTGGCCTTACTAGAAAAGGTTAGTAGTTAGCACCCTTTAAAGATTTATGCACTTTATATATTCAACGTACAATTGTAGTGCTAATAGATTGATCGTGTCATTTTGCAGAATTCGGGCTTCAAGAATTGATTGCATTTAAGTGGAAAAACTTGGAAGATGGACAAGAGGTTCAATTTCTTTATGAAATTCAGTATCTGCTGAGTGGTTTGTCACTTGTTGACATGCTTTACGATCCTTTACTTCTTTTATAATTAGCAGGAAAACTCTGTAGCAAACTCCTGGTTTGAATTACTGTCTGTCCTTCACATGATGGCAATGTTAACATTAGTAGAGGCAAACATGAAGCTGATACCAAAAGACGTCGCTATGACTGAGAGAGTTGTATCAGGAGGTATTGTGGTTACTAATGTTCAAAATCTTAAAAACTCAAAAGTGTAATCAGCAATGATCAAACAGTGTTTCTATTTCAGATTGCATGAGGGATGCCGTTGATTTGCTGCTGAAAGCATCAGGTTATTTGGATTTCTGTGTTCATGATGTTCTTGTCCACCTACCACCTGATGTTAAGTATGTAAATATGTGTTCAGCCTTATCTCTACATATATATCTGTTTCTCTGTCATTTTTATTAGCGATTTTATCCTAACTTGACCAGGAACAAGTTGCCTAAAGATCTGCATCAGGGTATTCTTGAAGCTACCTCAAACCAAGCACTAGCACAGGTATATGTTATGTTACTCAACGAATAATTGGAACGCAAGTTTTGAATCCTTATAGCCAGTAAAATCTATGAAAAAGTAACTGCTTTCCAATCAGATCAGTAAAAACAATCTAGAAAATGGAAATCCTGTCATATGATTTATTGGGATAAATGAATCCAAATCAAGTTATACAGGGCAGTTAATTAATTCAATTCATGGTAATTCATAAGATCCAAGGTGTTAGTTCTTGTAGAATTCAGTTCACTCAGCTTCCATAAAACTGAGGTACTTCATCGTAGGCTGTACCCTTGCAGAACCAGTAGATTATAGATACGACGCCACTTACTGCTATAGGTAAGAAGGTATTAAAATTCCATGTCCGACTGATTCCTGATGCTGCTTGACTGATATTTCAGGGAACTGAAATTCAATTAGGTTTGGCTCTTGAAAGTCAGAATGCGACGTTATCAGTGAAGAGGAGGCTGGCATGTGAAGCAGTAAGCTACTACGCACAGGTACTTAAAGTCTGATCAATGCTGATCTATTTGCTAGAAATTACTCCCAAGTCAACTTGACAATTTCTTAGTCTTAGTTTGCTTTTTGCATCATATGATTGTATATCTAACTTCATTTTTCTCTTTCAGACTCTTTGCTGCTTGTCTGGAGACAATAATATCCAAGGAACAGTGAAAAAGCAGCTATTGTTCATCAAATGGAAGTATCTTGAAGCAAAGGTTTTTCTTCCTACCAAAATTGTTTGATCGCTAGTTAAGCTTTTTTCATCTTCCTTCACTCTTATTGCCAATACATATATGTTAACGACATAAGTCAGGCTGCAGCTTACTACTACCACGGTATAATAGTTGACAAGGGCACAGAACCTTCCTGCCACGTTAGCGCAGTATGCTGTTTCCTCGCAGCAGAAGAACTACTTGCTGAGAGCAAAAAAGCCTCCTTAAGTTTTTGCCTTGCAGAACCTGTGACCAGGTTTTTAATTATATCTTTGCTCATTTTGATTACATTGCGAAGAACGACCATCATAGAAGTACCAACTTCCTTTTGTGTTTTCGTAGAATTCCTCCAGCATGGGGTGTTATGAAACATTTAAACAAAAAGGTCCCGGAAACTGCTGCCAAGAAGTCTCAAATGTATGGCTACCTTTTGGACCAAGAAAAGTGAGTCTTACAGCTTAACACAATATTGAAACCTTGTTTTGCTATTCAGTTTTTCACACTTACTTAACAATGATGACTTTGCAAGCAGAGGCCTTCGAGTACTGCCCGATCTTCCAGAATTCCAGTTGTCCCTCAAACCTGACGACTACACATTGCCAGAAGCAGATCCAACATGGTATAGTGAAAAATGGGATATGCCTGGACAAAGCCTCAAGGAACATCTCAAAGATGAAGTGGGAACTGAATAACATATTCCACATTGTTGTCTTGAAATATATGTACATTTTTTAACAATGCAAGTGTTGAAGGCTCAAATTACTTAAAGATGATGTCAATTGAAAGATGGTAGTGTATTATTATGTATACGAGAAGATTGACATGAGATCTTCTTATGCATGAATTAATTCCGGTTTCTATTTCCTTTTCATAATTGGAGCATTTTCCTACTCTGTTTATCAATCCATTGATTTGTTAGCCATAGGAAATTAATGTATCTCATTTACAACGAACAAGTTCCCTTTTCTGTCATTCAAATGCTCTTAGCGCTTGGAGACATGAGATGCAAAATGTTGGTGTTTCAACTTTACAACTTTGAATGCAATTTTAATGCCAATTAAGAAAATCAAAAGTTTTGCTTTTGAGGTGATTATTTAATCTCTTTTAATTCGAACAAAATATATATAATAGAGTAATTTCTTTACGACAAATATAACCATACATAAAAAATAGTCAAAATCATAAAAAATATGCAGTGACTATACAATATAACTTGTCAGAAGTAATAAAAAGTGTATTGACTATACAGTATTGATTATTTATACAGAAGTTATACGTTAAATATACATTATGATACACACGAAAATTGGATATAACTTGACTATACGTGAATGTACAATGAATGATCATCTCGAAAACTGAATGTAGCTTAACTATGCATGAATATACGCTGACTATATATGACTATAAAATAAATGATCATTCTTTTGATAATTACTTTGGCCGAATGGTCATCCACTATGATTATACCTTCTTATAGTTCTAATGAGTGAAAATCATTTTTATTCCCTAATTTTGCTTTAAAAATCAAACTTGTGATATTTTCATTTTTTTTTATTTCATGTAACAAATTTTTTGTAAAAGCATAAACATAATCTTTTGAATTTAAAAAGTAAAAAATATTAATTAAGTATGTAAGTTAATGATGTTTTATAATGAACCAGATTAGCACAGTAATAAAATTAATTTTATTAATAATAATAATCAAAACTCAATATTTATTTATATAAGTGAAAATAATACAGAATAATAATTATACAAATATATTTTGATGTCGGAAACACAAAATATTTAATTTAACAAGGGTAAAATTTTTAAAGATCTTTTTTTTTATCTTAAATTATTTTAAATTATAATTTATGTAATACTTCATCAATATCAATCAAAACTTATTTAATTTATATAGACAATAGAAAATAAACCCATTGATTTTATTACTTCACCATTACTCTAAAAATAGTTGTTTTAACCTTTTTGTCCATTTTATAAAATCAAAAGAATTTTTATATACTTTTTAATTTCTACTCATATTATTAAACAACTCCATACAGTAATAGTAGTCAAATTTAAGATTTTAAAGCATCATTAATAATCAATTTAGTAAAATATATTTTTAATTAAACTTTTTTAAGGGGCTGAAAAGGATCAAGTAAGATGAAGCGCATGTAATAAAAAAGTAGATAAAAATAAAAATATACGCATACATGTACGTAGACACACTTAATGATTAAATTTGGGCTAAATGCTCTACAATCCAGCTATATCATTTGGGCTAACCTTTGAAAGTTGTGGGCCGACGTGTCCACGAATGAGATTGAAACGAAACAGTATATCCATCAATCAAAAAGACGCACCTTGTCAAAATGCGCATGATTTATCTATTTATATCTATATCTATATTTATATTAAAAGTAAGAAAACTTTTACAAATATTATTTCAACTCTTTGTCTTTCGTTAAAAACTCTCCTTTAGACAAAGTTATTTTTTCACTATTTTATTAATCATTTACTCTTTTATTTATATATACATCCATCCATCCATACATATATACATATATATGAGAGATGTATTTAAGTTTAATTTGCGAAGTTGAGGGGTGCTTTTAAGCCACGTGTAGCGCATGAATGACACTTTTTTGTGCGTGAAACAGGAGGGGTGTATTTAAGTTTAGTTCGCCAAGTTGAGCGGTGTTTTTAAGCCTATCAATAGTTTAGGAGACGAATTTAATAATTTGTGTCAAATTCTAGGATGTCTGTGGTACTTCTCTCTAAATAATAAAGATATAATTGTTTTTAATGTAAAAATTTTTTTATTTAAATAAGGCAAAAATTTAAAGAAATTCATTAACACCTTCTTGAATATTATGTGAAACATCACTTACTTTAAAATAAAAATATCGCTTATTTTAAAATTGAGGAAGTATTTAATATAATATCAGGGGGCATGGTAATGACAATATTTCTTAGAGAAATAGGATCTAGACACTTTTTTATATTCAAATTGTAGTTGTATAGGTAGTAAGAGAGTCAGGCAATACAAGAGGACGACAAAAACGACAAGCAAATTATTATAACCCATTCTGTTGTTGTTGGATATAATTAGTGTATTCATATATCTAATCTGACACAGTTGTTGGAACATGCTATACTATGCATTGCATATATATACTGACATTTCTAATCTGACACTTTGGTAATTTTGGAGTTTATGCTACGTGGAGCTTTTCATATCGTCCTCTATACTTTGCATGTTTTTAATTTTAATTTTACTTTCTCGAAGAGCGTTTTTTTGTGTGGGTTTTTTTTTTAGTGATTATGGAGTAGTTTTTATTAGGGTTATCCAATTTAGCATGTGACGAAAATATATTCAGCCAGACAGGTAAGTTTTTGAGCATATCCGAAATGGGAAATCTACTACTCATTATATAGTCGCACGTTAAAATATTATTATATGAAATACATAAAACAATCAATTTTGATATGAAATAGCCAAGTGAATATAATTATTTTGATTGATTGACAAAATATGCAATTTCTCTAGAATTTATTTCGTTCAAAAGTTTATACATTGACCCGTAAAAGTACTTATTTAAGCATTCTACTGTTATTATTGCATGATTGGAGCATTAATTTTGTCGTGACACTAATCTATATTTACTAAACTCGATAAGATCTGTATTTCTGTTCATAAATATTGTATTTTTAAATTTATGAATTCGAATTTCAATAATTATTGAAATATTAGTGTTTTCAAACACACGTTCGTGTATTGTTGAGAAGGAAAAAACAAATAGAAATAAGAACTCTCTCTAAAATCAACTGCTTTATTGGAAATTACTATAATCATATCCCAAATATAGTACTCCATCTGTCTCATATTAACTGAATTTTTAAGATAATACATACATATTAAGAAAAACGTTCAAAGAAAAAATTTGCACTATACTTTCCACTATTGCCCTTTATGAAATCATAAATATGTAGTATAATTTATCTCCTAGAAAATATAAAACTTCAATAAATGAAAGGGCAAATATGGAAAAAGTTTCAAACATTCTTTTAGAATTTTGAACATTGAAAAAAGTCTCAAAAATTCAACTAATTTGAAACGGAGGGAGTAGATTACTAGCAAGAAATAATTAATTGGACGATAATGATTACTTTTGTATAAAACTAAGATTATCCAACTAACTTCTAAGTTGGAGTATTTCTTAGATGAGAAAAACATAGTACATAGCTTAAAGTGTGGAATACCTTTTTTATTAGAAGAAAGAGAAATGCTCTAAATTGAAGTGTGATTAAAAATATGCATAACACTAAGCAAAATGAAATCATATTTGCTTAAAAATGGGAACTTTAAGGATTAAGCAATTCAAATACTTACAAAAATGTTAGTTAAATAATAAATATGATAGTGGATTCTTTGGTATATAAAGTCTTTACCTACTTTCCTTTTAGATGCCTAATTTTCAATCCAAACTCTTAATTATAATAAAGGATAAAACGAGTTAGGCAGGACCATTTTTCTTTTAATTTGCTTTGACAAAAAGACAATGCTTTGCTGGGTTGAAATAAAAATTTCTTTACTAAGTGGCGCTTAAACTGTTTAAAATATGTTGAATTAATTTCCATGGGACAGTTGGTTTTTGGTATTATCTTAGTTTAGAAAAAGATACTTTCTTTCCGTCCAACAGTATGAAATAAAGTGAGCTAAACTTTCACTAACTTTCAAATCATTTTCTTGTTTAAGTCTAATTATTGAACATAATTACTCCTTTCGTTTTAAAAAGAATGATTTATTTTTTTTTGGTTTGTTTAAAAAAGAATGACACATTTTCTTTTTTGGCAAAACTTTAATTTTAACATTCCACGTTTAAGGTCACAAGATTAAATAACATTTTGATATATTTAACATAAATTTAATTCAGAACCATAAGATTGAAAAATTATCTTTCTTCAAGTCAAACTATGTTATTGTTTTTGAAATAGAGGGAGTATCAAATAATTATGTTGATCAAAACTTAGAAGTAGTTGCTAATCGATAAAATAGATTGAGATACATTCTAATTGATCAGCATACTGTCATTATTTTATTTTATTTAAAAAAAAAAGTGGGGGGAGGGGATACACACTTCTGTTTTGAACAAGAGCAATGAGCATAAGAAAGGTCCCTTTTGTCCCATGTGCGGATGACAAATGGAATTAGCTCACTGAAGTAGGCAAAATTGGGTCCGAATTTGAGAATTTCAAATGTCTCGTACATCAGTGGAAACCTGAAATGGGACCAATTCAAGGCCCTAAAATTAAAATTAAAATTAAAGTCATCAATCATCATGAGTAAGTATCAATGTCCTGCGACAACTCTCTTCCTAAAGAAACCCGAAAAATAACCTTGTAACAAGGCTCATAATGATCAGGTTCGTGTGATTACTATTAAAGACAAATGTGCAACTAATTAAAGAGAAATTAGTTCAATCCAATATATTAAATACAATGATTATCTGCCTTACGCACGCATGCTTTATTTCGCCCAACAATTGCGCTCCAAGTTAACTAACTTTTGTTGGAAATGGCGTCTCAAGTTGTTTCACCTAGGAAAAAAAGAAATGATTAGTTGACTAGAAAAAGTGGGTGGCCAAAACATGCCATACAATAGTACCAGGATATAATGTTATAACCTAAAAGAAAAGGAAAGAGGTTTATAAAGAAAATAATGCTATATAATTGTTACTCTATATAACATGTCTTGAACAAACTATTTCTCAGATTAGGCACATGCCTTGTCAAAATACATACACACAGATACTGTGAGTAGCATATAAAGCACATGACTACTAGAAAAGTATTGACTACTAAGCAATGTGAAATGAATAGAGACAAATTATTTTTGTCGAGTCAAATACTCAATTTGGTTCTTCACACATGCTGCATCGTCAATGTACTTGCTAGATTTCCACTAATTTAATATTATCCATCAAATGGAATCTCTATGTAGTTTTTAGCCATGAAGTATCTCCATTCAACAAGGGAAAATATGAATAAAAGAAAGGAGAATCTTAAGGATATATACAGTATACTTTGGTTATCAAGATTATAGTTCTAGTATAAATTCGATATAAGTTATGTTATACTTCATTTCGTTACTTATTTTGTTTTTGGCACAAGTACTTAGTAGTAGGCGAATGTTATGTCGAAGTATTGGTAATAACAATCCATGGATTAGCTATACTTGGGCAAAACAAGTAAAATGACAAAATGATCATTCTGTTGAAAGTCATTTTCAACAATATCACACAGTCTACATAGGAGGTACAAAAACTATTCAATTTAAAACCAAACACGTATTTTGATTATATATTCATCATCTCGATTTGTAATGCAAAGAATCAAATAAATCTTTATTATACCTCTCTGTTCAGCTTTACTTGTTCATGTTTGACTAAACATACACATACGGCTTAATAAATAATACTATATTAAAAGGATATTTTACTATATCACCCGTCTCATATATAATTATGACAATTTATGTAAAAAAGAAAAAGTAACAAAAGGTAAAAACTTGCCTGCACTAAAGGTTTACCACATTAATGTAACGTATCATAGTGAGAAAGTGAAAATATATAGTTCCATTATTGAACCATAATTAAGTGATAATTATGGATATTTTTAACACATGTCAGTATTCATTAATTTCATAAAAATATTGAATACTAGTAAATTTTGTATATGGATATGTTGGTTGTTGAGCTATGTTGACTGAGATCTCTATCGTATCTTAATTAAAAAAGCAGAGAGAGATTGAGTTGAATAGCTTGTGGAGTACTCGTATTGACTAGTGGCTGCACAAACAGAGCAATTTTTTTTAGCTTTTTTCACAGTTGTAAGAAAAGCGAAAAGTTGAGAAGTGCAGAGTGCAATTGGGCATCTGTTAAACTTTCACCAATTGGGACTGTTGATTATTATCTTGATTTCCTCTCAATCTCTCTTGCCCTATTGTAGGAACAGGACCTGTCCCCCAACCAAACCAAGTACATAACCCCTTATTAGCTTGTTGGGCGGTGAACGGAGTTCTGCCCATATTCTCTTGTCAGGAGTCTCATATTTATTACCAGTACCTTTCTTTTAACGTCATGTCTTCATCTCACTTCCAAAAATAGTACCCTTCAAGTTGCGACAAATACGAATTACGTCTCAGTTAGAGCAGATATATAATTGAAAATTTGAAATATTTTTATTGCTGTATTTAAACTTCTTTTAGGTCAAGTCAATGTAACATTGGTTTAAGTGAGCACATTTTAGCCATGTATATTATATTGTGAGAAATCTTTGTAAATTGCTCAATTGGATGTCTTGATATTTTTGCGAAAAGGACACAATGACTCTTTATTACTTTATCTATTTTCATTTGTTTGTTTTATTTTAAATCTTTGAAGCGTCTGTTTTAAAAATGAATATTTCTTTCTTTCTTGATAACTTGTTTTGTTAATTAAATCCACGTTCGATTTCCTTACGGCATGCAACACATTTTTGTTGTACCAGCTTACAAGTAAAAGAAACAATAATGAAGAAAAAAGGCAAAGAAGTAAATTTGAAATTTTATTGCATTGAAATAGGTATTGAGCCTAGAATGTATTAGCTACTTACTTCCCTTGTCTAACGATACATATTCACTAGTAGAATAGGCAAAAGTTAAGGAGCAGCAAATAATAGAGAAAATTTTATCAAATTATTTTTATTAAATATAAGTCATAAAAATAATAAAAAATGAATACTATTTAATAACGAGTGTAAAAATAGATACAAAATGATGAATTATTCCTTAGTTTTGAAGAAAATAAATAAGTATTATCAGATATTCCAAAAAAATACGTATAAAGAACTGATTCCGGAATAATAATTACTCTACTTGACATTGGGAAGCGTGCATTCCTCTAGCTAATTAAATTGTATGTTAAATGCAAATATAATGAAGTCCTTATATGACATAGTATGGCATGCGTATCAAAATTTGGACACCCGAAAAGATGATGAATATGTCTTAAATTTCAGGCTTGCGATAGACTGCGGGAAAGAATTGCCAATTGGCATAGCTGGATGGGTGAAAGCCGTCCCTACAGCTGCCTGCCTGCTATCGATGAGATCAAAGTTCACGCACTTGCCGTCCCCCATAATGCCCCTTCCTTCCACTTACCTCCAAAATTCCAACAACAAATTCATGTCCCACTATAGATTCTCAATCCTTGCACAAACAGATGGACGGATTTTAAATATTACTTGCCGCAAATAGTAAGTAATAGAAATCCGGTTAAAAATACGACTGTTATATTGGTATATATGACCAGATACACATATTAAGAAAAATATTCAAAGACACACATATTAAGAAAAGTATTCAAAGACTAATAATTAACTAAATTTTTGAGTTAATACACACATATTAAGAAAAGTATTCAAACACAAAATTTATACCATACTTTCCACTAATGCCCTTTGTGAAATCATAAATATGTAGTGTAATTTATCTTCCAGAAAATATAAAATTTCAATAAATAAAAGGGCAAATATGAAAAAGTTTCAAACATTCTTTTTGAACTTTGAACAATTCAATTATTTTGAATATTAAAAAAGTCTCAAAAATTTAATTATTTTAAAACGAAGGGAGTAAATATTAAAAATGAGATTGACCCAAAAAAATATCATGTAAATTACGAGGAAAGAACAGATTTTGGAAAAGGGTAAAAATTGTGTCTAATTGCTCAATTTTTATCATCAATTTATACTTGGTCCATACCTTCATTTTTTTTTAGCTAATTATCTCCTTCTTTGCCGTTCAATTAACCTAAAGTCACAATTAAACATAACGTGTAAATTAAATATTTTTTTATCATATTTTGACATCTAAAATTTACTCCACTCACACTAGATTCTGTTCATGTCAAGAGAAAAATTACTACATAAATTGCTAATCAAAATTACCAAGGGATCCAAAATTAATAATGAAATGAAAACAAGTTGGTATGTACATGAGCCAACTTGGACTTTTTCCCTTAAATTTTTATCTAAAATTTCTTACTACTCCTTCTATCCCATTTAATGTGACACTTATTTTTTTAGATTTATTTAAATACTTTTTCCATCAATCTCGGATGGAGCCAAAGATTGACTATTTTTTGGCTTTGGAGTATGATGGAATAAAGCAAAATGACTTT